>JAAGKR010001257.1:0-77817 GCA_011419295.1 Clarias macrocephalus
AAACCTGCAAACATACACACATACTTATTGTATATTGTATTTATCAATGGTTGTATGAAGGTCTATAATAATCATAAGCCCTATATATATATATATATATATATATATATATATATATATATATATATATATAAGGAAAACCATCTCGCATTATTATTATTATATTATATAGACTGTATCTGATGAGTCTCTATTATGGCACCACACTTTTGTTTTTAGATGCTGTCAGATCCTGTTTCCCTTAGATTTTCTATGTAAAGAGGTTCCATCAGATAATGTTCCCCACTCCACTTTTCAGGTACAGATGTGCCCACAGCTGCCAAAATGGTACTACTGACATGTTTACAGCCCAAAAAGGAATCAGCCGAAGTTCATCATTCTAGATGTTCGTTATAGCAACGGAAATGTATCCCGATGGATAGAATTGTCACAGTAAGATACTGTTTGTTGTATGTTTATTATAGCAGAACAGAAACACATTCTGATCACTGCAATTGTCACTATTGGGTAATAAGGATCAAATAATCAAAATAAAATTTTAATTACAAGTAATGTACATATATATACATTTAACAAATTTGAAAATAAATGAAAAACTAAATTATTGTCTTCACACTTTTTTTTTATTTCTGCTTTTTGTAGATTGATTAAGCTGCACAAAAATAAACTTTTCCTCCATATCTGGCTAGCCAACATACAAATGATGGAACCATCTTTCACGGGAATCACACAAGATCTATATAGTTAAGCACAAGAGCTTCCTGAACGTGTGTATCTCAAGTATCTTGTACATGGATCTACTGAGTAATGTAGCATTCGCCTGCCATACAAAAGGCCTGGGTTTGATTCCCAGCCAGTGCCCGTCCCAAGCCCGGATAAAATGGGAAGGTTGCGTCTGGAAGGGCATCTGGCCTAAAACCTGTGCCATGTGTGGACTGTCCCAGCTCCGCTTGGATGGTCCCAGCTCCACTTGCCAGGAGCTGCTGAAAGACCAGTAACAACATTTAGGAAATATCATGCCCCCCAAAAGCAGCAAAACTAGTGCTTTTGATGGTTTAAATGTCAAATAATACAATTATGTATTTTGATGGATAACCTTGTGTGCAGGGTGTCATTACAGGGAGTGTGGAGGCTGGGTCTTTGGCAATGGCCTCTTTTCCAAACGCGCAAAGCTGTGGTGCCCTGGGTGTTCTAGTGCCTGTTTACCATAGCCAACGTTGACTTCTTTGTCGATTTTTGCTATATTGGCTTTTCTGTGGGTTTAGACTAGGCTGGCTGGCCTTTGGTCCCCATGGGCATGGGGTGCCCTTTGGTGCCAATGATTCTGTCACCAGTTTACTGGGTAGTTGTAGCTGATAAATGTATGATTTCACAGTATTTGTGAACATATAATTGGGACAAAACTTTAGGTACTAAAGGTAATTTAAGGATGTCTTGAAACATAATGCAATAACTTTTTATTTATTCATTTACAATAATGAAATAAAATCTTTTAGGTTCACTTTTACACATTTGGTCAAGGTACTTAGCAGGCTGTTCCAATCATGCTGGAAAACTTGCATGCTGGAAAAGTTCTTCTGTGAATGCAGGCTGCCTCATTATCTGTCTTTTCAGGTGACTGAAAATTGATTCTGTGTTGCAAAGACGAGACAGAGATAACATAACTACACAGAGACAACAGTAAGTGGCAACGATAATTCTCGCCCACCTGATGTGTTTCTGCTGTTATAGTGAACATGCTTTGTGTGACAATGAAACTCAGGTGATTCAATTGTGGGCTGTAAATCAGTCAGTAGTACCATTTTGACAGCTGTGGGCATATCTGAAACCAGAGGGGGAACATTATCTGATACCCTGAATTCTAGCCATGAGGATGCGTTTCTGCTGCTATGATCAACATATTTAGCTGATTCACTTTTGTTGTCTAAACAAGTTAGAGGTACATATTTTTGGAAATATTGTTTCATTCATTATTTGAGCTATGGTTTCCACTCTAACTAAGGAGCAATTGGGTGTATTGTAACTTCTCTTCTAAAGTTTGCTAACGATCATTGCAAGTTTTGGGTTTATTTCATAATTTCACACAGCCCTTTTCCTGTTAGTAATCAGTGACAGCATTTATTAAACCAATGTCCTTTTTAATTTAATTTTATTTCTTATGTTGGATTCCTATTTCCCCTAGATATCAGTAGCGACAATAACAACTGAATAGGAAACCGTAATATAATTGTTAGGTTTAAATGAAGAAGTGTGTCCGAGTTAAGTTTCAAGCTAAGAGAAGAAGACTTTTAGCTTGTGTCCACCGCACCTTGATGCTCTTTCCGGTCCGGGCCCGATCGACCGGGAGAGAGAGACAAACAAACAAGCACACATACGCGCACAAACACGCAGGCATGACTTCTGAAGATCTCTGTTTATTCTCAGCAAAGAGAGCACATTTAAACATTGCTACGTCCCGAACATCAAAAGAACCATTCATTAACATGTCAGTCATAGAGGGACCCGGAGGCAGACAGGAGAAAGGAAATACATTTGCATTCTCCGGATTTAAAAAAATGGGCTCTAGCAGACAAGAGCCATTTGGATGTATATTCATCTGGATACAGGATATAGAAGGTGTTACTACATAAGGCATAAGGAAGCACAGTGAGGGGGGCTGTTCTCAGGAATCTTCTTTTTAGATTACAATGTCTTACAAGATTATAAAACCTTACAATCCTCAAACAAATTTTAATATCACACAAAGGTAACCCAAGTACATACAAAATGCACTATATATATATATATATATATATATATATATATATATATATATATATATATATATATAAATTATTAAACGATGTGAGATGTGAGGGGTGTACTCACTTTTGTGACATACTGTATATTTACGTAAGGGGGGGGGGGGGCAATCCATGGCAGGGGCATCATTTTAGCACATAACAAGGATGTTACACCGTCCTTGTCCAATGTGAACATGCAAATTAGCAACTTGGTGATGATATTTTTTAAAACATAGATTTAGCAGAAAAACAAGAATCACAGATGTTTGTGTAATGCTCAGTATATGGTCAGATTGACAGCAAAACTTGCTAAGTGCAATTTTTGGACTTTTACTCTGGCAAATTATTATCCCCTGGCACACAAGATTATTTAAAGCAAAACGTTTAATCCCAGAACTGCCATATAGCCTTTTATTAAAAGCTATAAATGTCCATGTTTGGGGCAAAGAATGACATACAGCCATCATTTTTTTTATTCCGAAGCTGACGCGTCGTGGCAAGCCAATAACATCCTTTTGGATTTTTTTGGCAAGCTATTGGATTATCATTTTGATTCATACACGTTCACATCTCATACAGACTAATAATTATTTGGATTGACATTGTTGCAAAGGAGCTTTACACAATCCAAATAATTATTAGTCTGTGTAAAGGAGCTTTACACAATCCTAATAATTATTAGTCTGTGTGAGACTAACACAGACTAATAATTATTTGGATTGTGTAAAGCTCCTTTGCAACAATGTCAATTGTTAAAAGCGCTATACAAATAAAATTTTGTTTTATTTTTTCTGTCACATGATCAGTGAAATGAAGATATTTCCTGTAAAACTAAAAAGGCATAATTCACACAAAACATGTTTCAGCTGGAAAAAATAAAAGTTACGTAAATGTCATGTTTTTCCAGACTACGTATATTATCCTTGCTGTGTTCAGCCACAGGCCACATCATGGGAAAACCTAATTTATTTGGTCAGCCTCCTCCTGAAGGCGGGGTAACGTTCTCGCCAGTGGGGGCTTTTATGTAAATACGGATAAGGCTTGACTTTAGACGTGTCTCATAAATAGAGACGAGAAACTCTGATTGTTTAACAGATTCGAATCCTTCTGAATCACTCACTAAACGGATCCGGGTCTCTTGAGTTCTTTGAGTCACTTGAGTCAGTTGGAATTCTAACTGCATTTTCCTATGGTCCCTCCACTAGAGAGCGCTCATCGAATCACTATCCACCGAATCTTTGGACTCATAAACACACGAGTCCCTCATATCTGTCTGTTTCACTCTGCACTACGAGTCTGACAGATCCGTTGAATCCCACGGTTTAGATGGATCAGCCAGGACACGTACAGTACTTTGAGTCTTTTTTGTTTTTGACCATAAAATGTAAATGATTTAGAATCAAGAATTCTGAATGACCATTATTGACCATGGTGAAGTTGTGTTGTGTTGGAAGTGATACAACTGCCTGAGCCGTTTTTAAATCCCAGCTGTAACACATATGTTCGATGTTAATAAAATCAGATTATAGAGATCTATGTCCAATCACACAATATTTTAAAAGTGAAACAGCTGCGGTTTATATCATTGTGACACGGATTCTGCCTGCTTTTACCAGGTCCCTCCACTAGGAGCGCTCAACGAATCCTCAGAATCCACCGAATCTCTGGACTCGACACACATTGAGTCTTCCGGATCCCTCTGTTTCACTCCGCCCTGCGAGTCTCACGGTTCAGATGAATTATTACCCGCTATTTTGACTCTTTCACTTTTCTGACTGTGCAGGAAGTTTTCTAAACAACTCAGTCAGTCACTTGTTTCTACAGTTACGAACTAACAACTACTGAGAACAATTGAATTGTGAAACTATCAGTTTGTATTTATGTATGTTGCTGTTATCAACAAGATAACTTAGGACTCAACTGATCCGAGTAAATAAAGAGAAGGATTCATGGTTCGTGAGTCATATAAAGGATCGGGTTATTTAACCCGGATGAATGCGGATTCGCTCATCTCTACTCATAAAGCAAGGAAAACAGCAGCGTGCTCTTGTTACAACGTTGTCATTGATTAAAATATATATATATTAGACTTATGCCAGGATTGGCATTAGGCTTTAGGATATTTACGAGATAGTTTGTTATACGCTGACGGTACGTTATCAGAAATGAAGAACAGTCATGTAAACATGGATCGCTTTAATCCAACAGATGGATGTAAAAAGATTAAACGGAAGGTTCGAGATTCTGTTAAACACGAGGAAAAGAGTTCAGATGACTTTAAAAGAAGCGATGACTCAGTGGGAGCTTTGCTGGGAGAGGATTATGGAAAAGCACATGAAAAAAAGTTACCGCATTTTTATCCAGCTGGAGAATACGTACGCCAACCGGACATTTTAAGTACTGCTCTTGATATGAAAATGTACACTTTGCAATCAATGACTAAGGATGAAACGGAAACCCCACTATGGCCGATTTCGGAGACACAAGACAGAAACGACACAGCATCTCTGCAAGTTTCAGTGTTTGAAAATCAGCAAACGTTCCCAACTAAATTTTCTCCACAGTCGCGTATTCTGTTATGCAAACGCTCTGAAAGATCGATCTGCTCAACCCCCCGGGGTTCATACCTTCATAGCAATGTTGACCCAACCGATTCACTAAGAAAACGATCAGAAGGGAAGACTGCTGGCGTAGTAACCGAAGTAAAAGCAATTCAACAGACACGAAGACTCCTGGCAAATGCCAGAGAGAGGACCAGGGTGCATACGATCAGTGCAGCTTTTGAGGCTCTACGCAAGCAGGTATCCTTATTTATTTACTTTATGATTTGCACCTCCCTTCCAAGCAGTTTTTCATGTATTTTTTTAATCGTAGATCACTCTGCACATTTCAGGTCAGCCATTTTAAGCGTGTTGAAAGACTGCAATCAATATAGCATGTCTTTGGTTGGTCCTTTGGGGGACCCTTAAAGTTTTGATGTAGAATCCTACAGTAGAGTGGTTATATATTGTTAGAAGTCCAAGAAGAACTGTTTAAAATGCTTAGAATGCTTAACTCTCCAAGAAACCCGTAAAGAATCAATTACAAACTATTTTGAGTGATTATTCTTACACACCATACAAAAATGGAAAACTACAGGAAGTTTGTTACTTTAGGCCAGGCATTCTTAACCAGTAGGCCACATACTGTAGTAGTACTTCCAAATCATTAGGTAAAAATTATTTTAGTTTATAATTTACAAAGCTAATTATTTTTACATCTACATGTGCTTAAAAATTCATATAAATATTAACAGTGACCAATTGCATTTGATTATCTCCATGCCAATGACATATCAGGTGTGGAAAATAGATAATTGTGCATTGCTACTTCTAGCTCGGTGGCCAAGTCGGATGCAGAGACACAAAAGGGATTGATTTTTGAAAATTTTTAAATGATGTGATGGAGACAACCCTGCATCAGGAAAGATTACAAAACATGTCATAAAATTGTGACCCTGTTTACATTAAATTCAAATTTATAATAGACTGTTATGGTGAGCCAAAAACAACAATGCGCTGAATGTGATGAAAGTCTGCCTCTTAAACTATAAAAACTCTAGAGACACTTAAATACAGAGCACCTGGGTTGTGTTAGGAAGCCAAAATAATATTTCTCAAAGAAAGGCACAACAGAAATCCAAATAACGTGGATTAAGTACGTGTTGCGGCGACACAGACCTCAACAACTGTGATTTGTCCACCTGTGGACGAGGATTAATAAAGTCAGAGCACAGTCACTGAATTCATGCTCTTGGTTTAATAAACTGTGAGCATGAGTTATTAAAACATGCATAACAACATAAAAAAAAAAAAAAAATATATATATATATATATATATATATATATATATATATATATATATATATATTTTTTTTTTTTTTTTTCATTAAACAACCATGTGTTATATTTGAGATGCTATATGCTTGATATTTAAAGTTTCTTATCTCAGTAAATACAAATCACACAAAAAAGATCTGGCAATGCTCATTATTCAATATTCATATTTCCTATTAATAAAAAAGTAATGTAAAATATTTTTTGTTTCTTAAGGGACAACAGAGAAAAGTACAGAAATGGTTATAAAATTTTTGCTGGAGAGAATATAGCCTAATGAAATTTAGACCATGTACATTTTAGAACAAGGTCACCACAGAGTGATGAACAGACTCAATACAGTGGCATTGAAAGTCAGATTGCACCACACAGACATACCAGCACACAAGTATAAATGTTCACAATGCTTAAATTGGCCTTAAGGGTGGATGGATACTGTGAACTCATCAGTGTGACCAGCTAGACTACAGGTTACATGTTCTCTGTGAGAGCTTGTTGTCTTTATCCTTCTGTTAAACTGCTTATTGTGCATTGATCTGTCCTGTGACAGGAGCAGTGGTGAACAAAATTTTTAAAAGTAATCTCAGTTGGTTAAAGCAGAAGTCAATTGTTTTAGCATTATCATCTGCATGCAAAACTAGTCCAAGAAGATTTTGTTCAACTAAGTTCAAGTGTTATCCTTGAATGTTTGACATTTCACAATATGAGAGCATTCAGCTGATAAGTTTGTACAATACTAACTAAGGTGAAGCAGCTAGGTAACTAATGGAATCAGATAAAATTAAGTTATTACTAGCGCCTGCCATGTTAATGTTGTTGTTTGTGGTGTAGAAATGCTTTGCTGATGTATTAATCTTGTGCTAGTAACTATCTGTGTTCACTTGGTAGATACATCTAATAGTAAAGTAGAAAGTACAATATTTTTTTTAAATGCAGTGAAGGAAAAAGTCCCAAAATGGATATACTTGAGTAGCAACAATCCTACAGCATGTATGCATGGCTAGCAATAAACACATAATGCATTTTGATTATAACTTGTCTGTGTGAAAATGTAATGAATAGATAAAAATGTTTCAGGAAATGCTGCTAAAGGTGATGTCTGACCATATTACAGCTTCTGTGTATGCCATGTTTCATTATCTTGGTAACCCGAGTTTAACCTTTTTGCTTCTGAGCTGAAAAACTACATTTTCTTTGCCAATCATGAGAAGGGTTAGGGCAGTTGATGATACAGCAAGCTCTCACAATTTTATTGTGTTTTAAAATTGAATAATATAAACACAATGATGACAGTCATCTCCACTACTATTACTACTCAATCTTTACCATAGTGTCCATGTCCTAAACTCCCACAATGTCTTACATTCTTGTTGTCACAATTCTATTGTCCGTTTTAGGGGTGTCAAAGTCATTTTCTGTAAGACTGCATAACCTATATTATAATATAATATGCTGAGACTGTATTAACATATTGAGAGATGGTTCCATGCTAGTTCCTTAACTTGGTCTGCAGTGGGATTTCGTGACAAACTGATATTTTTAAAAGTTTGTATTTGGTCAGGGCACACATGCTCACACATCTTTAGCATGTACCACTTCAAACTTGCACCCTCTGAAAAACACTTCGAAGCTTAGGCGATTTCTTCAGCCACAATAAAGCTTGCCTTCACTTCAAAATCATGTTTGGCTGTAGCTTTTGTGAACATAAATCGCTATGTTTGCAACCTGCCTTTTTTTGGAGGGACAAATTGTTGTTTTTCAAAAAAAATTTTTTTTTTTTTTTTTTTTTAGCATACTTATCTCTTTGTATATGTCAGCTTTGTTGACATATATTGTTCACCTTCACCAGTGACACTACCTCATAACACAAAAGACATACTGTTTTTTTTTCTCCTTGAAGCACAAACATTTATTTTTTCATTAAGTGGCATTTCTTCTACATCAAATTTCGTCGTCTTTAAAATTTTGGGATTCTTTTTTTTTTATTTTATATATATTTCTCACTCCCACTTGTTAGAAAATTGTTAAACACTCATCTGCAATCTAATAAAGATATGTGCACTTTAAAGTAGTACATCTGTGCCATAAACATTTATTTTAAGGTATTCCTACACCTTTTAAACTCTTGAGGGCCACATGTGACACATGCACTCTGTATGGTTGCGGCTCATGTAGTAGTTCATAGCAAGGAAGCCTTCACAATCACAAAGGAGCTTATTTTTCTCCTGGAGGTGTGGAAATGTGATGAGAGTTACTGTGGAAGGTAGTTCCAAATAAAGTAGCAAATTTACCACTTTCTAATGAGACCATGAGCACATGATGTCAGAAATTAAACGCTTGTAGCATACTGCTCGGGAAGTTGTCTGATGTTAGCAATAATGTATTTTATTTGTTTTTGTTAGACACTGCCTGGGCAGCAATTCTTATGAAGATTTGCTGTTTTGCAAAAGTTCAGTGTTTTCACTCACTTCAGTGACAGGCATAAGTTATGGTGTAATATTGTTCCACCAGAACTGCTTGCAGCCATGAACATGGCTATGAATCTGTTAACTATATAAAGGAAAATGCAGTCGCTCCAAGTTATTTCGCAGCTTTATGACTTTGATACAGAATATTTGCAGCATTTGAAGCATGGCAATTAACTGGGCATTAACATCAAACAACTCCACTTTGGTCTCATTTGTCCATAGGACATTGTTCCAGAAGTTTTGTACAGGTAGTTTGTAGAGATGCAGTTTTGTGAACCTCAGCTGTGCTTCCATGTTCTTTTTGTCAGAAGAGACTTTCTCCTGGCAACACTTCCAAACAAACTGTACTTGTTCACTCGTCTTGTAATTGTGCTTTCATGAACTTTTCGGCTTGATTTTTGTTAAATAAATAATGGCACTTTGCAAAAATTATTTATTTATTTATTGGTCTGAGGTTGTATTTACCTAATACTGAGACCTAACATGATCAGATGATTGTTCGTACTAATGCTTGAACATTAGTATGAACAATTAGTTCATACTAATGTTCAAGCATTAGTTCAATATATTTAAGACAGTTCAGTTCAATATATTTAAGACAGAAACATCATATTGTTTTGGGTCTTAGAAAAACAATTTAGAGTTTCAAGAAAAAGTATATTCTTTGGAACAGAAGAATCAAAGAGGGATTTGGCATGTGTAACTTTTGAAAGCTTCTCATGTCAACATATCCAGTCTTATAACCCAACATTTGACTCTGTTCTCACAAACATTTGCAGTCCATTTCTCAGAGAAATCACAACATGAAAACCTTTGGATTTTGGAACCTTTATCTGTGCATCCTACTACAGAAGATGTGAGTCTGTTAATTTTATTGCATAATGAGCTGGTTGAACTATCAGCAGGCAGGAGTCTGAAACGTCACCTTTCACAATTGATCTTCGTTCATTCTGGATACTGGCTGACAGTCAGTATTCCTCTCTTTCAATAAAAGCAACCAAATATCTGTTCTGTTCAGAAATTCTCAAAATTCTGAGTCAGGATTTTCCATTTTCTTTGTCTTTCAGCTGCTCCCATCATGGGGTCACTACAGTGGGATCATCCAATCTGCACAAAACTTGCCACAACCCTTTCTTTTTATCTGGGCTTAAAACTGGCACTGCATCCAGTGTCTGTGGTTTGGGTGCGAATTGGTCCCAGGCCTTCCACATGGCAGACGAGAAACTGAGCTACCAATGCCTATTTCAGAATTTTACACTGTAATTTTGACAAATGGTAAGGAACAAATTTAAAGAAATATTAACTGGTCATTTGAATTTGACCAAACTGTCAGGGACCAGATTGAACAGGAGTAAACCCAATAGCAGACAGGACATTTATTTAAAAGTTTTATTAGAGTTTAACTTGCAGGTGCGGCAGGAGCAGAGGAAGATGCTGTGCGTATGAATGAGTTTATGACTAGGCTGTGTAGGGGACTAACCTGTGACTAGGGCGGAGGTGTGTCGATGACTACGCGGAATCATCGCAAACCCGGAAGTGGGGCATGGGATGAAATCTCAAACGACCGTGTGTATTTGAACGAAGGAAGAGAGAATGCGATTGCGGTGTCGAATGTTCAAGTAGTTAACCCAGCAGGGGGGGAGAGACACAGCAAGCTGGCGATGACCTCTTGTCTGTGATTCGCGAACGCAGAAGTGCTCACAAGTATGTGTAACATACACACACACACACACACACACACACACACACACACACACACACACACACACACACACACACACAGAGAGAGAGATCGCCAGAGATTGTGAATGAGGAGGAAGAGACAGGCTTGGTAGGAAGCTGGTAGGATATAGCAGCGCACTCCTAGATCCAAAAACGAAAGAGAGAAGTCTGTGAAACTGAGCGAGGTCGGCAACGAGAATCCAGTAGCATGATCCAAGAGCAGAGTCGTTAAACAGGCGAGGACATAAACGTAGAGTAGTCCAAAGAGGGAGAGATCATCCGAAGGGCAAGGCACGAGATGAAATCCAAAGAACAGGCGAGGTCAAACACGGAAACAAAACACTAGAGAATCGCAAGGAAAAAGGCAAGCATGTAAGATACATCGGCATGGATTCTTCAGCATCTATTTAAAGCCACCAGTAGGTTGCCAAATTAGGGACTTAGGTGTTTGTACTCAGGTAATCAGCCCAGGGAGCATGAAAAAATGGATGGAGTTATGACCTAGACTGACTGGGCGGATTGTGCAAGCTCGTGACACAAACCAATCATGACTTGACCTCATAATTTCCAGCATGATGCAATTTTAGGTTGTAAATATAAAGTAGGCAATTCAAGAGGAAATTGTGAAATAGGGGTGCAGTGGCCCATTTTATGGCCAAATGCTGGTATTGGCTCATTTCTAGCCTATATGATTACCAAGATAATAGTTTGTATGCTGCCTCTGGTTCCTGATACTGTGTAGCTGCGCTTCCATCAGCAAGTACTAAAGTACATTAAAGTGTATATATATTTTTTACTGGGGCTTCCACTGTAGCCGTAACAGGTATCCAAGGTGGTTATGTGACCAGATAAGAACGAAGGAAGTGATGTCTGCGCTGGTGACATCGCAAGGTGTTTTTCTAATGGTGGTTTTGTTGAGGCAAGTTTCGCTTAACTGACATTCCATGTGCACCCCAGTGAAAAAAAAACACTTTAGTGTATTAAAGATGTATTGAAATCTTGGATAGTACTTTGCAAATATACTAACAAAAAGTAGTATCATCAGTTAATATATAAAAAGTATACTAGATCATGCTTTTACCAAATTTTGGAATTAAAGTTTAAACATACTTCAAAATAATTGTATTATAGTACACTTTTCAAAAATATATTATAGGAAAATGTGAAACTTTTAAGTGAAAGGTTGGTCTAATTTCCAATGCATACTTATTTAAACTTTGTTTTTCAATATTTAATATATTAAAAAAATGCTCAAAATAGTCGTAGGGTAGTGTCAGTATATGTTCAGTTAAATTTAAATGTACCTATTCATATGTACTTATTTATGCTTATATTTAGTGCACTACTCTCTCATGCGCATGTGCGTTTAGATTTGTTTTTGCATGCTGAATATCTCTCGCACGCGCTCTCAAACTTGTTTTTGTGTGCTGAAAATCACTTTTGCGCATTCAAGATAATTTATGTGTTTGAACCTTCTCTCTTTTGTGCGCTATCATAAAGCTACACTTGCACGAACTGCAGCAGTGTTAGAGCTCTGCAACTATTCCAGCCAACCAAAGACTAGAATCGGAGCAACACCAGAAAACAGACAGTCCGAGTCTGCCCGCCTCCAGTTTCTGATTGGCTCCCCAGTTCTTCTGCTCCTAGTTTGAATTCATGGTGGGAAGCTGCATCGTTGCATGGTAGTTTGTATCGTTATTATTTTATTTAAATCGGCATAAGATAAATTTCATAGTTTTTGTTAGGTTGTTTAAAAATTAAGTACATAGTTTCAACTACAAAATGAATTGTCTAATGTGTTGTTGCTAAATCTTACTGTATGTACTTCACTAGTGGTATAATGCTCCGTAGCTCTCGGCCTGTTTTTAGAGTCTCTGTAATAGCTAGAATCAAGACATCAGGATTGAACTAATACTGTTTCTGTATATTCTAATACTAATGTCTGTCTTTGTTCAGACAACAGTTTAAATTTTAGCTTGTGTGTTTGTAAGACAACCTGACGTTTTGTTGAGCACAAATAAACTATAGTACTGTTTTTTTATTTTTTGTGCAAATTAAATCTGTTGAACTCATGAATAAAATCTGCCTCATAATAACTGATGTAATGTGTTTCAAAAACATGTTATAATGTAGAAAATGCATTCAGCATTTGTAAATTATCCTAAACACCTTTAGTGTACTGGTAACACATTTGCAATACAGTAATATATAGAAACCTGTGTGTACATTATGATATAATAAAGTTGTTAAGTTTAAATGAAGAAGTGAGTCCAAGTTAAGTTTTAAGCTAAGAGGAGAAGATATTTAGCTTGTTGTGTCCGCTTCACCTTGATACACTTACTGGTCCAGACCCGATTGACCGGGAGACGCACGCACGCACGATGTCTGAAGGGCTCTGCTTATTCTCAGCAAAGAGAGCATATATACATTTGTATTAACCACAAGGCGTACTTTTTTGTATTTGGAATTGGCCAGAAGTAAAAGGGCATACTACTGCTGCAATAATATACTCATGGGATATTAATCATGTATTTGTAACTACATATAGTATAAGTATATATACATGTATAGTACATGTATATATACTTAAATATAATTAATTACTGTCAGGTATGTACGTTAGTACACACAGCCATATACTTTAAGTGTACTAAGTATACTTAGTTGTTCCACTTTAGCACACAAAAGTATATTTAAAAGTATAAAAGTATTAAAAGTATATTTAATACACTCAAAATGTAGCTTTTTGTGTCTTACAAATTTTTGTATAATTTAATTATAACTTAAATACCCTTAGTACAAAATTAGTTGTCCCAAAATGGGAAACCTCACATATACTAGTCATTAGTCTGAAGCAAGTACACTTTAGTATGCTTTGGAATGCTAGGATTTAATATACTTAGCATACGTTGTTTTTACTTGGGCAGGGAACAGCAGGTATGGATTGGGCCACTCTTTGCCACTCCCCTCTGCACACAAAACTCTGAGGCAAAGATAATGTATCCAGCATAAACATCAAAACATTATACTTAAACTTCATTCAACTTATATTGGAGGAACTGTATGTAGTTTGTAGTGTCGTGATGTGGAAAATCTCATTGAGAGTTAGGTAGCAATTACCTTTGGATCAATACAGTGCATACATTTGGGTGTGGTCGTCTTTCTTGTTGTCATAACAGTGAGCTTTAGTTAATCGCTGCCCAAACATTTTTGTCCTGTTTTCTCTTGACAATACAGGAGCAGAAGACAAGGAGATTTAATACTTCGGCCCCAGGACATTATCTCCCTTCTCGTGCACAGCTCTCACTTTCTCTAAGATTTTCTAATAATGAAAGGGTCAGACCACTGGTATAGCCACTTTTCGGATTAGTCTCGCTTGTAAGTGGTTTTCTTAATACCACACAGCTGCTTAGTCTTAATTCCTTGGGTTCTCTTCTCATTGTATGTGTAGAAATGCTCTTATTTTTTAAATCTAAGATGACGGTTACTAACCCGGTTAGTTAATTTGACCCTTCTGAAACAAAGCAACCTCTTTGCCGTGACCAAAGGATATGTCTGCAGAAAGGAGAAGCTACTAACTGCGTCTGTTAGGGTTGAATAACTTGACAGGTGGATCATATTAATCACTGCAATAATTATTCAATGGAAGATTTTTAACAATTTGCTTAATTAAATCCAGGTTCTAACATTTTTGGCAAGACAGTTATATGCACATGAAGAAAAATAAGCTTTTGTTAAAATAAATTTTTCATAATATTTAATGTGGTGTCTGTGCATGTATCAATCACTTCCCTTGTGGGTTGGCTGTCGGTGATCCCTACCCATCACCACTTCTTTTAGTAGGGTTGGAACCAAATCAAAACAGATTTCGGTGCCTCACTTCAGTGCCAATGCATGAAAAATTATTTCCCGATTGTGAAGATGCGAAAAGCTCTAATATAAAGCTAACTGTAGTTTGTGTTTCACATTCTGAAAATTTTAAAACCCAGAAAATGAGACCATTCGCGTGAATGCAATGCATGCATCTATTGCTTTGGTGGCAGCAGGTAACGTTAGCTCACTAAGATGATTAAAAAAAAAAACTGCTGAAATTAAAAGCTTAAAAATGCCTAAAATGCAAAGTATGGCTGTATTTCATAGAAAAGGATTTCGACAACACGACATGCAACAAATGTCTTTCAACAACTGTGTGTAAAGGTGCGAGGGAGGGGGGGAGACACTTCAAACCTAATGGAAAATTTGAGGACTCACAGGATGAAGTTAAAAGCAAAGGCTTTGCTGAGTTTAACAGCTTGTGGACATCAGCTGCCAGTGTGACCAAAATACCAACTACTTTGCTGTTATTGGTGTTAAACTATTAATATTTATGTACAGTTGTACTCAAAATTATTCATACCCCTTGGACGAATCAATATTAAAAATGTTTTTTTTTTTCATTTATAAAAACTACTTTGGCAAAACTTTCATTGTATTCAATAGATACGGCCAGAGATTTTATTTTTGAACCTGTTCAAAGTTAATCATTCACTGTCACCATGGGCAAGAAGAAAGAACTCAGTCATAACCGTTGTATGTGTGTTGTCAATGCCCCTTTTGGTGGCAAAATCTACAAGTATCTGTCACAATGCAAACACACTCGTATTACCACCAAAGTTCTAATAGACACCCTCAACCAAGCAGGGAAGATGGTATTAAGATCCACGGTTCAGCGAATTTTGCATGAAGTTGGACATGGACGTCGCCTCAGAGAAGGTACCTTTTCTTACCCAGAGACAATGGGATGTGCACATAAATGTTCAGGAATGGCCAAGCCAAAGCCAGGACCTGAACCCAGGTACAAATTTGTGGAGAGTGTTGAAGATCTGGTTCAGGGCAAGGAAGCCTTTCACTCTCCAACAACTGTAGGCTTTAGCAAAGGAAGCGTGGAGAAACAATTCAAACCTTACCCTGACCTACAAAAAGTGTTTGCAGGCCATCATTAAGAACAAAGGCTTTTCTATTTTTTATTGAAACATTGTAATATAAAGGGTATCAATAATTTTGAACATAGTGATTTTTGAATAAAACCCATTTTGTCAATAAAAACCCATGAAATGTAATTTCTTGAAATATCACATTAAGCTTTCTTCGGTTGTTTGTTACATATTAAATAAAAACTCATTCAAGACAACTCCATAAAAAACAATAAAAAAATTTAAGCACAACTGTGTTTTAAATATACAGTAAATAATTTTAATTTTTTAGAAAATATACTGTAAATAAGTAAATATTTACTTTCATAAATTTTCTTTTCATTTTGTGAAGCTGTTTTGAGACAGACCATTGTTGTAAAAACACTATATAAAGTAAATAAAATTGAATATTTATTTTTATTATAAGAGCCAGCATTTTTGTACAGTTAAAAGTTGGATTGCAACATAATTTTTTCAGAAGCATGCTTGTATATCACAAAGCATTTGTATATCAAATTTTCCCATAAGAAATAATAGAAACTTAGATCATTCATCCCAAAAATATTAATTTAAAAATAATTAATACAAAATTATAAGGTAAAAATAACAAATTAACCTGCAGTTTACCTTTAAAAATAATTGTGGTTGAAGTAAGAGGAGAGAGGGAGGTGGGGCTACTTTGTAGGACAACTTTCTGTCTCAAACACACACACACACACACACACACACACACACACACACACAAAATCACTACTCTGTCGATAAACTTCTTTAACAAAGAACCTCTCACATGACACTTGCTTTTGTCTTTTGCTTTTGGATATGGATGTTGCATCGTCGTTAAACAGATTAATCTCCCTCATGTCTACAGCCTTTTTAAACTTTTTTCTCTTCACAGGGGTCATTGTTGCAGTACAGTTACTAAAGAACAGTCATTACACTTGAACCCAATTTTAAAAAATGCTTTACGTTTGCGCACGTGTTCACAATGTTATGATACACGCGCGTGTGGATGTTGACTATATAAGTGATGCACTCACACTGAGACTGAGCATGGGAGACGATTACACACTATTCTTGGCAGAGAAAGCACATGCGTACTACTCGTCTTTCAAGACCTCACTTGTTTACCAAGTTAAAATTAATTTAAAAAATTGTGCCGGAAGAACTCTGCATGGTGACCTTGGCCTTTTTGTTGCATATGTCTACATGATGTGTGTTAATTCAATGGCAGTAGGCAGATCAGTAACTCTTTTTTGTTTATTTATTTACTTATCCCACCTGGGGGCAATAAACCCAGCACTATGGTGGTTGTTAGGATATGAGACAGCATAGGGTGCCTTTCGTTTCACACATGCCAGGGTATCTTAATCGGTTCCACAGTCTTGGACTCTCCATCATGCAAGGGTTTTAAACAGTGGTTCAACATTAAATATATTTTATGGGTTAATTTTCAATTTTATAGATGTGTTCCACCAGGTGTGTGCCAGGGCCTTTCACTTGTGGCGTTTCACATGTTTTAAGACTTTATGCCAACAATGAATATTTTCAGACTGGTGTTCTGATACCATGAGCTTTAGGTCTTTGAATTAATGTTAATTGCTGATTATTACAGCCCTGGGAATATTCTGAATGCTCTGAGCACACTGATGTGTCTTTTCACAGGTATCAGTGGAGTTTAATAATGTACAGCTTGTTCAGTTAACTGTCCTTGTCTAACTTTGTGTGTTGCACATATCACACAATTGTCCCTATTTTTTTTTTTTCCTTTTTGACACTTGAGCTTGACCATACCATGCAACCTGCTTTCCCTTCAAATCAGTTTCTCCTTTGGTGTTTCTTAAGACTGGCAAACAATAGCAAAATGAAATCATGCAACCATTCTATGCATTGTAGGGTCTGTGATTCTGAAGTAGTTTATAAATTATAATTTATAGTTTTTTAATTCAGTAAAAGTTTTGCTTCTGGAGTTCAGCTAAGTGGACTGTGGGTCAGGAGGCCCTTTCCATGAGCTACATTGCTCAATTGCCTAGATATTTCAGAATAAATGTTCTGGAGCAGAAAAACATTTCTAAGAATATCAGTTGTTTGGGTTTTTATTGATACCGGTGCCAGTACACTTTCAGGAGTACTTTTGTGCACTCATTTTTATAATATTTTTATTCAAACAAATCAATGCATCCAAAGAAGCAAAGAGAAAGACACTAAATCACATTAGTTTCTCAGAGAGAGACATGTTTGAATGTTGGTCTTCTACCCTCAGATGCTCATGACAACACACAAAACATCAGGTCAAGTTAGTCTATAAAACATGTACCATCTACAAACACCGTTACACAGAAGAAAAGAACATGGCATCATGAATCACATGTATAAATAGGATTAAAATACATACTGAATAATAAATAAAATGATTAAACAATATTGAAATTTGCCAAACCCCCTCGACAGAGTCAGAGACTCTGGAAACTGGAATCTTTACCAAGGAACCTCTTTACTGACACATGCGTTTGCCTCCTCTTGAGGATTTCACAGAAATGTGACATTGCATTTCCTCCCACAGCCTTTTTTGTTTTTATGAGGGAGTTGTCACAAAGTTGTCACAGTTGAACGCAAAATAAAAAAAAACCGCTTCACGTGCGAGTGTTCCTTAAGACGAGCAAAGATTTTTTTTTAAAATAAATTTTGACTTGAAAAATTAGCAAGTCTTGGTTTACGAGTATCAAGTATCATGTAGCACGCATGGCTTTTTGTTTTGATGCCGAACGTCACGTGATCACAACTGAGTCAACTGTTTGTCGGGTAATTGTCTCCCCTGCTGGGTCTTAGTTCGCGTCTCTTACTGGTATAATCAACATCCGTGCCTGTGTGCACTGTTTACTATAACACTGTGATCACATGTGCGCGTAAAATATATTTTATTGTGTGCCTGTATGCGTATGTGTACAGCACGCGTATACTGTTTATCATAACACACGTGTGCGCGCGTGTGTAAAGCAAAAGCAAGTCTCATTAGAGAGGTTGGAGATCCATTTTCTCTCTATCAATCTGTGTGCACCCGCATCATTTGGCACCGTACCCCCTTACACACACATGAAGACCTCTCCTTCTTTCACCTTTCTCACACACACACACACACACACACACACTCTGCTCTACACAGAAACACTGCTCTGTCACGATTCTTTTCAAAGGTAAAGTGCAGGTAAATTTGTTTTATTTTTACTTTACATCAGTGATTCCATTAGTGTGTCGCCCAATCGAGTGTCGTTAGAAATTTCTTTTTTTTTTTTTTTGATAAAACAGTGTTTCCTTTGTGTGCGCATGTGTGTGTGAAAAGAGTGGAGGAAGAGTAACTGTGTAAGACGAGAAGAGGGAGAGGGGAGGGGCTCCTCACTTTGGCTTCACACACACACACATACACGGCGCCTGCGTTCACAAATGGAAAATTTTATATTAAGATTTATTTAAACTTGCAGTTTAAGTGCAGGTTTTTTTTTTACTTTATATTTTGTATTAATTATTTTTATATATCTTTTTTTTTGGTCTATGGAACAAATGATTTGAGTTTCCATTATTTCCTATGGGAAAATTAGATTTGGTTTACGAGTGTTTTGAAATATGAGCCCGTTTCTGGAACAAATAATGTTCGTAATCCAAGGTGCCACTGTACTTGTAACAAGGACAAATACCACATTCTGATTTGTCAGAACTTGTCATATATACAGGGTGGGCCATTTATATGGATACACCTTAATAAAATGGGAATGGTTGGTGATATTAACGTCCTGTTTGTGGCACATTAGTATATGTGAGGGGGCAAACAAGATAGGTGGTGACCATGGTGGCCATTTTGAAGTCGGCCATCTTGGATCCAACTTTTGTTTTTTGTTTTTTAATAGGAAGAGGGTCATGTGACACATCAAACTTATTGGGAATTTCACAAGAAAAACAACGGTGTGCTTGGTTTTAACGTAACTTAATTCTTTCATGAGTTATTTACAAGTTTCTCTTTGTTTACAGCCATTGACATGTCGAAGAGGTTAACACGTGATGAGCGGATCGAAATTGTGTTGATATCTGGTGAACGCAGTAACAGGGTCATTGCAGCAGATTTCAATGCAAGACACCCTACGAGACCCATCTCCCATGCTACAGTTAGCAAACTGCTTGCTAAGTTTTGTGAAACTAGTTCAGTGTTGGATTGGCCAAAATGTGGACACATGAAAACTGTCACTAATGAACAAACATCAGTGGCTGTCCTAGCTTCATTCAGCAAGAGCCCACAGCGTAGCTCTCACCGCGGAGAGTGGCATTAGTCAAACATCCCTTCGGCGGATATTAGCTACTCACAAATGGCACCCTTACAAACTCCAGCTACTGCAGCATCTCAACGAGTCAAGTCAAGTCAAGTAGGCTTTTATTGTCATTTCAACCATATACAGTTCAGTACACAGTGAAACGAAACAACGTTCCTCCAGGACCAAGGTGCTACATACATGCAACGACATAAATTAACAACACAACATAAATTTAACAACGCAGATTTTTACATTTTTAAGTTAACCTAAAAAACTATCAATTTCTATACAAAAAAGAGACAACAAAGACAACAGACAACAAAGTGCACGTGCAATGTGCAAACGAAGACCCAGATCGACGCACACAATTTGCAGAATGGGCAAAACAAAAATTGGAACAGGACCCTCAGTTCACGCAGAAGATTTTGTTCAGTGATGAGGCAAACTTTTATGTGAATGGTGAAGTTAACAAACAAAACCACTGCTATTGGTCTGACACTAACCTATATTGGATAGATCCCTCCAAGACTGTTGGAACAAAAAAAGTGATGGTATGGTGTGGTATATGGGGTACAAAGATAGTGGGGCCATTCTTCATCAATGGAAACCTCAAGGCCACTGGATATTTGCAATTGCTACATGATGATGTGTTCCCCTCTTAATGCACTGAAGCTGGCACTTTCCCTGAGTTTTTCCAGCAAAATGGTGCACCATCACATTATGGGTGTCAGGTCCGAGCATTCCTAGATGAACAGTTTCCTGAAAAGTGGATTGGTCGTCGTGGGCCAGTTGAATGGCTCCCAAGGGCTCCCGATCTGACCCCCTTAGACTTTTATCTTTGGGGTCATCTGAAGGCAGTTGTCTATGGTGTGAAGATACGAGATGTGCAGCACCTGAAATTTCGGATACTGGAAGCCTGTGCTGGCATTTCTCCTGCGGTGTTGCTATCAGTGTGTGAAGAGTGGGAGAAGAGGGTTGCATTGACAATCTATCATAATGGGCAGCAATTGAACACATTTTATAAGTGGTCAGAAACTTGTAAATAACTCATTAAAGAATAAAGTTATGTTAAAACCAAGCACACCATTGTTTTGTTTTTCTTGTGAAATTCCCAATAAGTTTGAAGTGTTACATGACCCTCTTGAAAAAACAAAAGTTGGATCCAAGATGGCCGACTTCCAAATGGCCACCATGGTCACCACCCATCTTGAAAAGTTTGCCCCCTCACATATACTAATGTGCCACAAACAGGATGTTAATATCACCAACCATTCCCATTTTATTAAGGTGTATCCATATAAATGGCCCACCCTGTATAGTGTTATGCTAAGGTTTAGTCACCCCTTGCTAAATCACAGATTTTGGTGATCTTTTTAATTGAAAAGTTGTTAATTGAATTGAAATTTAATTTAATTTAATTTAATTTAATTGAAAACACAGTCTCTCCTGGAAATGGAAAAAATGCACAATATTTACAGCAAACATTGGTGCATAGTTACTTCTTATGCCATAAATTGACAAAGGATAAAAAATAAAAACATTATTGTGGCACTGTGCAAAAGTTTGGGCAACCTACATAATCAGTACTTAGTAAAACCTCTGGCAGATACCACAGCTTGTAAACACTTTTTATAGCCAGCTAAACGTCTTTCGTCTCTCGTATTTGGGATTTTTTCCCATTCTTCCTTGCAAAAGGCTTCTAGTTCTGTAATATTCTTTGGTTGTCTTGTATGCACAGCTCAGATCTACCCACAAATTTTCAATGATGTTTAAATAAGGGGACTGTGATGGCCATTCCAAAACCTTCAGCTTGCGTCTCTTGAGGTATTCCATAGTGGATTTTGAGGAATGTTTAGGATCAATTTCCTGTTGTAGAAGCCATCCTCTTTTAAGCTTCAGCTTTTTTACGGATGGTGTGATGTTTGCTTCCAGAATTTTCTGGTATTTAGTGGAATCCCTTCTTCCCTCCACCCGTGTGTAATGTTTCCTGTGCCACTGGCTGCAACACAACTCCAAAGCATGATGGATCCATGCCCCATGCTTAGTAGTTCTTCTTAGTAGCAAGGTGTTCTTTTTATGAAATGCTGCTCCTTTTTTTCTCCAAACATGGCTTTGCTGATTGCGGCCAAAGAGTTCTATTTTAAATTCATCAGTCCACAGCACTTGTTTCCAAAACCCATCAGGCTTCTGTAGATGTTCTGTTGTATACTTCTGATGTTGGATTTTATGATGGGGACGCAGGTAAGGTTTTCTTCTGCTGACTCTTCCATGATGGTCTTGTCTGTGCAAGCATCGGTGCACAGAGGAACGGTGCACCATCACTCCTGAGTCTGCAAATCTTCCTGCAGGTTTTTTGCAGTCAAATGGGGGGTTTTGATTTGTCTTTCTGACTAGCATACGAGCAGTTCTCTCAGAGTTTTCTCAGAGTCTTCCAGATCTCATCTTGACATCCACAGTTCCCCTGAACTGCCATCTCTTAATTAAACTTTATATAGCATTATAATATATAATATAATAATTAAACATTTCTCACTGTGGCAACTGCAAGCTGACAACGCTTTGCTATCTTCTTGTAGCCTTCTCCTGCATTGTAGGCATCAATAACTTTCATTGTCAGAGACTTACACAGTTGCTTAGAGGAACCCATGGTTGTTGAGTGCCCGCAAGTGTGTACACAAGGTTTGAAGAGTCAAAGTATTTGTAAAGCTTTGAAATTGGCATTTACTAATGACAGCTGATGCCATGCATCAGATCTAATGAGCTGATTAAGGTCTGAAACCTTATAAAAAGAATCTGAGACTCTGGAACTCTTAGGGTGCCCAAACTTTTGCACTGTGCCATAATAATGTTTTTATTTTTGCTCAGTTTATGGCATAAGAAATATCTATGCATCAATGTTGAAAATGTTGTGCATTTTTCCGTTTCCAAGACAGACTGTTAACATTTTTTCAAAAAAAAAAAAAAAAAAGTCTGTTAATCAATGGGGTGCCTAAACTTTTGCATAAGATTGTATTAATAACAGCCATGTTACAACCATGCTACAGTTACATGCTATAGTTCTAAAATGAAAGGGAGGGAAGTACTCAGTCAACAGTCCAGAGTAATGGAGCGTGTGGGAAAGAGGTAAAGAAGCAAGTGCAGGCAGGTTGAAATGACTAGTTAAATGTGTCGGGAGATGTGTGTGAAAAATATCAGCAAGAATTAAGAAGATGATGTGCAAGACAGTGGCGAAACCGGCCATGCTGTATGGTTTAGAAACAGTGAAAGTGACAGGAGTCAGAGGTGGACGTAACAGACCTGAAGAAGTTGAGATTCTCTTACAGTTTGGCACAGTTAGACAGGATTAGGAATGAGTACATCAGAGGGATAGCTCATGTTGAATGTTTGGGGGACAAAGTTAGGGAACCAGATTAAGATGATTTGGACATGTTCGGGAGAGGGAGAGTGAATGTTGGACATGGAGCTGCCAGGCAGGAAGCAAAGAGGAAGGCCAAAGAGGAGGTACATTAAATGAGGATATGAAGCAGATAGGTGGAGAAAGATGATGAATCTAACACTGTGGGGGTTGTTTTGCTAATTATACTTGCTGTAACATGTCCAAATCTAACCTCTCTCTTTCCTTCCTTCTGTACTCCTTGGGCAGTTCTAGGTTCCTGTAAAACCTTTCCCTGAACTTTGTCAATATGGCCTTTGCTAAAGATTTTTTTTCTCAACTACTTTTTTTTTATTTTTACTTTTTTCTACAATGAAACTGAAACACTGGGCAATTTAGTGTTGTAGGTTTCATGGCTAAATTTGACCAGCCTAGTGGTCAATCTTCATTGATTGCACATTCCACCAGTAAGAGCAGTGTGTGAAGGTGTAATTAGCAGAGTAATAGCACAGTTTTGCTTAAAATAATGTCACATGGGTGACATATCAGAGGACAAATTGTTGGTGCGTGTCTCGCTGGCGCACCTGTGATCTAGACAGCAAGTCTTTGTGATGTAGCAAGAGCCACAGTATCCATGGTAATGTCAGCATACCACCAAAAAGGACGAACCACATCCAACAGGAGTAACTGTGGACGCAATAGGAAGTTGTCTGAAAGGGATGTCACAGCAGAATTAAATGTGCACCTCAACTCTCCTGATTACACCAAAACTGTTCGCTGGGAGCTCCACAGGGTCAATGTACATGGCCGAGCTGCTATAGCCAAATCTTTGGTCACTCGTGCCAATGCCAAACGTTGCCAGCAGGGAAAATCTTGGGCTGTGGACCATGTGAAACGTGTATTGTTCTCTGATGAGTCCACCTTCACTGTCTTTCCCACATCCGAGAGTGTTACGGTGTGGGGAAGCCCCAAAGAAGTGCACCACCCAGACTGTTGCGTGCCTAGAGTGAAGCATGTGGTGGATCAGTGATTGTTTGGGCTGCAATATCATTGCATTCCCTAGGCCCAATACTTGCGCTAAACGGGCGCATCACTGCCAAAGACTACTACTGAACCATTCTGGAGGACCATGTGCACCCAATGGTTCAAACACTGTATCCTGAAGGCAGGGCCGTGTAACAGGATGATAATGCACCGGTACGCAGCAATGTATTAAATACAAATACAATGTACAAAATATTAAATTCATAAGAGACATTTTTTAAAGTCATGTACAATATTCTTAAATTCTCAAAGAGAATTTAATTTCTTCTTACCGCCACTGGCCTTTAATGGTTGCAGTCTATGAAAATGGTGTTGCGGAGGATGAGGTGCCTCAGTATGTTTTGCTAACAATAGAAAAGCCATGATGTCTTTACTAATTTTTTTTCTGAGTGCATGTAAAAAAATTGCAAATCTAACAATTATCGAAATGTAGAAAACCTCCTGTTTCGGTAATGATAATCAATATGTAATGTTAACATTCTGGCAATAGAATATTTAACATTTAACTGGAGAGATATAAAGAAATTATCTTACCTCTTGCTAGCCATCTTGAGGTAACTCATCAAACTTTATTTAAATTCTTAATATAAAACTGTGTTTAAACAGTCCTTAAAAATGTTGCGGAGGCTGAGAATTTTTTCTGTTTTTTTTTTTTTTTCATTATTATAAATGAATATTCAGCAAATTATTTTCTATCATCTAAACTAATTTACTAGAACATCCATTTATTTTTTTCAAAATTTTATGTTAATTTTTTAAAATTACAATATAATACACTGCATAAAAGACAAAACAAATTACACATTGTGCAAGGTAGAGAACAGTATTGTCTTTGTGAACAGTATTCCCTGATGCTTTTTTATATTACTAAATTACACATTTCATATGTAAAATCATTAGTGCAGTGGTGTTTTTCATGAGAATCACCCACTGTTGATCATTCAAACATTTTAAAACATAACATTGTCCGCTATTTTAGTGTGTAAAGAGTATGAATGCTCATCTATGTTTTGATGCGGGTGCAATGTGAGTAATGCTGTAATCATATATAAGGGTTAATCAGGTTGTATTTTGAAAATCTTGTAGAATTGCTTGGCCAGTGTTACATGTGTGTTAAAGTGGAATTGTATGAGGATTCTGTACAAGCCTCCTATGTTGTAAAAGGATAAAAACGTTTACATGCTACCTCTTATCCTGTGTTTTTCAATCCTCCTGTAGGTACCCTGCTACTCATATGGACAGAAGCTCTCCAAACTGGCCATCTTAAAAATTGCTTGCAACTATATACTGTCACTGGCTCAACTTGTAAATCTGGACTATACACCAGACCACAGCAACATGAGCTTCAGAGAGTGTGTTGAGCAGTGCACCAGAACCCTGCAGGCTGAAGGTCGTTCCAAGAAGAGAAAGGTAGTTTACTAGTTTTCACATTTTTTAACTATTTTTTTTTTATTATAAAAGCTACCAATGCATACAATTCAGTAATTATTTTTAGATCTAAACTTAAAATATTTGTCTTCTCCAAAACTGCATGTACGTATATTACTGGTATGATCTGGCACCTTCGGCTTGCCAATTAGGGAGACAAACCTTAATTAATCTTAGATTAATGTCCACTGTTTAAAGCCATATATATAGTCGGACATTTTTGCAAAGTTATTGTTATTTTGGCTATAATGGCTGAACATTAGGCTGCAGGTAACCATTTTCTTTTGGAATGTTGCTGTTAACACTTAAGAGGAAGTTAATTGGACTGTAAAACAAACCCATTGTAGAGAATGCATGAATATTAGATCTGGCTACAGGTATTGTCAAATCAACTGTTTGCAACATTGTTTTTTCATGAATTATATAATGTGTAAATGTAGAATGCACCAGAGAGCTGGAAAACCAAGGGCACTGGAAGACAACAGAAGCAACATTGTTGAGTAACATAGAATTATTGTCTGGTAAAAAAGTACTCTTTCAAAGTAGTTGGCCATATTAGTTTTCAGAAAAGAGGTTTAGTGAAATGTTTTTATGAAAACAAAGCAGAACAAAAGACAATAACTTAATACAATTGAGAAATTATATACATGTATAGTAATAGTAATAAAAAATAAAATAATAATAATAACAATAATAAATATAATTAGAAGTGTGGCTTAGAAAACAGTAAAAAAATGCACAATCAATGTCATACAAAAAAAAAGGAACTCTGGAAGTAAAATTAGTCTATATCTGACAATGAAACCTGTTTTCTGACATACTGTTTGAAAGGGTCCCAAGCTTTATGAAACTGGCTAGGTGAGCCTCTTATAGAATACTTGATTTTCTCTAACTTTAGAAAAAAGAGGACATCACGAATCCATTGTGTTGGTGTTGGAGGCTTCTTATCCTTCCATTTCAGCAATATTAGTCGTTTGGCTAACAACATAATAAAAGCTATACAATCAGATTGTATCTTTGTAAAATTGTATGATGCGGGAGTAATTCCAAAAAGGGCAAGGTTAGATTGATTTCCCTAAAAACCAGAGACAGTATCAAAAATGCTGGACCAGAAACCCCTAAGCTTTGTACAGGACCAAAACATATGTGCATGAGAGGCTGGGGAAAACCTACAGCGATCACAAGCAGGATCTACATCCTGAAAGTGCTTGGATAGTTTTAACTTTGTCCAATGTACACAGTGTACAATTTTGCACTGTAGAAGTCCATGTCTTGCACATACTGAAGACTTGTGTATTCTATATAATGCTGTTTCCCAGTCCTCATCAGAAATAACTATTTCTAAGTCTTCTTCCCACAAAGCTTTTACTTATATCCAGCTATCGGAATAACATGCAAGAATTGTCTCATGCGGGGGGCGCTAGCGAGCAATGGTTCGATAGGTCGCACTCTCCGACAGCTCCCACAAAAATAAAAATAAATTGACATTTTGAAGGATTATGTCAGCATAATAAGTTTCATTATAACTCTAATTAGCCTAGGAGTCTCAAATATTTACTGGTGAAAAGATGAAAGCGAGTGGTAAGCTACAGACCTTGAGAGGTAAAAAGCAGTCTGAAGCAGGCCCCACCGCACCGAGCTCTCCTGAAACCGTTGAGCAATCGGACGAGGTCTTACAACGACGGACAGACGCTACTATCCTGGAAGCCATTAACTTGTTACGTTCCGAGCTACAAACTACGAAGGCAGAAATTTGTCAGACGATCGACACTCGGATTGAAGAAATTGCCTCTACCATCAGAGGGGAAATATCCGCTCATAAATCGGAAACCCAGGCAGCTATTCAGGCCCTGCAAACCACAACAGCGCAACATAGCTCTACTCTTGCTGATCTAGAGCAGTCGGCCATTCATTCATCGGATGCCGTATCCAAGCTTCAATCAGAGGTCAAATTAAGGATATTAATGCATTTATTTCTGAATTTCTGAAAGAGGCGCTCTCCATTAATGAATGTTCGCTTGTAGATCGTGCACACACAGCTCTGCGTACGCGCCCGAATGACACCGACCCGCCTCGCTCACTCATAGTGACCTTGTCTACAATGGTCAAAAGATTTGTATATTTCCTGATTTTACTCCTGAAGTTGCAAAGTGCAGAGCAGCGTTCAACAGAGCAAGAGAGTTACTTCGGGAGAAGCCAGGAGTGCAGTACGGAACACTGTTCCCAGCAAAGTTGAGAGTAACTTTCAATGGCACAGAGACGGTGTTCACTGACGCGAGAAAAGCCGAAGAGTTCGCCGAGCTACATTTTGGTGCTGGCGGTAATGGTTGATACTAGTGGCGTCGCTCTGGGCAAAATATAAGAGGGCATTGATTTAAAGTACAGGTTCAATCTTTTTTTTCTCTCATTTTAGGGTATGTGCTTCTTCGCAAAAAAAATACCTCCTAGGTGGTTTAAAAGTCTATAGTGGCTGTTCACACAACTGTTTTTTTTTTTTTTTTTGGCCACTGATATTCAAGACATTTTAAGTCTTAAGTTTTCAAAATGTTAATTCTGGATTTCAGAACATGTTATTTGTGGGGCTGCTTTAGGCTTCTATTGTTAGAAGTGTTCAGTAAGGGAAGTAGTATTTATTTTTTAGGTCTGTTGACAGGTTTGTTTTTTGTTTAGTTTTTCCTTAATACTTTCTTAGTGGGGTCGTGCCTTACTTCAAAGGGTTCTCAGTATAGGCAAGACATTGGGAATGTTAAGGGGTGGGTACTTTTGGGACATCTATATTCGCTCTGTGTTTTTTCATGTCACACAGTGGTGTATTCAGCAGTTGAGTATGAACCTGCATTATACGGAATAACATAATGCAGTCAGAAAAGGGGAGACAATTTACTGTGGTTTCTTGGAATGTTAAAGGGCTGAATCAACCAGTTAAAAGGGGTAAGGTGCTACCACATTTAAAATCATTATCAAGTGACATAATCTTTCTTCAAGAAACGCACTTAAATAAAAATGAATATATTAAGATAAAGTGTAGGTGGATTGGTCAAATGTACCATGCTACATGTGCAGTTATGTCGAGAGGAGTGGCCATTCTCTTCAGAAAAGGCACACCATTTATTCATAAGTCAACTATTGTGGATAAAGAAGGCAGGTATTTAATAATAGTTGGAGAATTGTACTCCTTACCCATAACTTTGGTAAATATTTATGGGCCCAACATGGACTCCCCCTCATTTTATAAGCATGTTTTAGGTCAGATCCCTGATATTCTGCACACTAACTTAATTGTTGGGGGTGATTTGAATTTAGTTTTGGATCCATATTTAGACTGTTCATCTCCTCGCAGAGCTCCCTCTTCAAATTCTAGTAACTTTCTGAAGGAATACTGTAAAAAATTTGAATCTGTTCGATATTTGGAGAATTTTTAATCCACAGAATAGATTATTTCCTAGTAGATGCTAAATTGATGCCCCTTACCAGTAAAGTCTTTTATCATGACATAGTGATCTCAGATCATGCTCCCCTTTCATTTTCTTTAAACTTTTCCAGCATGCCTCAGTGTGATAGGATATGGAGACTTGACCCACAGCTCCTAAAGCAACCAAAATTTTGTGATTTTTTGAGAGAACTAATTTCCTTCTTCTTTGAGATGAATGATCTTCCTGAAACTTCCCCCTCAATACTTTGGGGAAACTATGAAAGCTTATATCAGGGGTTGTATTATTTCCTTCCAGGCCGCAACAAAGAAAAGGAAAAAGGCTAAATTGGCAGAACTGGAACATCAAATAACTAGTTTAGATAAAGAAAATGCTACACATCCATCCATAGAGACTTATAAGAAAATACTCTGTTTAAGATTTGAGCATAATCAGATACTTTCAGACCACATCATCAGAGGATTCCTATATACACAACAAAAAATTTTTGAATTTGGTGACAAACCCCACAAGTTGCTGGCAAGGCAAATTAGAAAAATAGAAAGTGATCAAACCATAAGTAAAGTTAAGTCAGAAAATGGTGATATTTTAACATCACATAATGAAATCAATGAGGGATTCAAACAATTCTATGAGGAATTATACTCTTCTAGGTCCCTAAATAATGATTCAGTTGTCAAAAACCTTTTGGATAGTTGTGACCTTCCCACTCTAACCCAAGAAGATCGCAACGCCCTCAATGCTGAGCTTTCGGTTTTAGAAATATTAGATACCATTAAGAAGATGAAAGGTGGCAAATCACCTGGTCCAGACGGCTATCCAAGTGAGTAAAGAATTTGGCGATATCCTCTCACCTTATCTATTTAAAGTGTACACTCAATCATACAATAGTGGCAGGTTACCTTCTACTTTAAATCAAGCCATTATAACAGTCTTACCTAAGAAAGGGAAGGACCTAGCAGAAGTGAGCAGTTATAGGCCAATATCACTTTAACCATGTGATCAAAAAATCCTGGCTAAGGCCTTATCCATTACACTTAGCTCTGTAATGGAAACTTATTCATCCCGATCAGACCGGATTTATTCCAAACAGACACTCATCTTCAAATCTCAGACGTCTTTTTAACATAATTTACTCTCAAAACATACACTCAGACGATCTGGTCATTGCTTCTCTTGATGCAGAGAAAGCCTTTGACCAATTAGAATAGCCTTATCTTTTGGCAGCCCTAAGAAAATTTTAAATCAGCGATAATTTTTAAAAGTGGATAAGAATTCTTTATCATAGGCCGTGTGCAAGGATTCTTACTAACAGAATTCTTTCTCCTCCATTCAGTCTATATAGAGGTACTAGACAGGGCTGCTCACTATCGTCTTTACTCTTTGCCTTAGCCCTTGAGCCTCTTGCCCAGTCTATTCGGTCTAACCCCAACATACATGGTTACAGCACAAAGAATACATTAAGCAAAATATCATTATATGCTGATGATATTCTGTTATGACTAACCCTCAAATTACTATTTCAGCAATCTTAGAAACAGTCTCTCATTACGGTACATTTTCGGGTTACAGGGTCAACTGGTCTAAGAGTGAACTAATGCCAATAAGGGTTAAAGGATATTTCTGTTCTCCAATTCTTTCCTTTCAAAATAACACAACATAAACTTAAATACTTGGGAATAGTGGTCACAAAAGATTTTCAGTTATTATTTAAAGTCAATTTTTCCCCTTTAGTGGCTAAATTGCAAGATAATATTCAGTTCTGGAGATCCCTGCCTATTTCTTTAGTAGGAAAATATTATTAAATATTATTAAATATTAAAATATTATTAAAATGATCTTTCTTCCCCAAATTCTATATCTTTTTCAAAACATCTCAATATTTTTACCAAAGACGTTTTTCAAACAACTAGATTCCATTATTATACCATTTTTATGGGATTACAAAGCCCATAGAATAAGTAAAGCCTACCTTTGTAAACCTAAAGCTATAGGTGGAATGTCTTTTGCCCTTTATTACTATGCTTGTGCTCTTCGCACTATTATAATATGGCTAGATCATACGGTAGCACACTCAACTTGGATACAATTGGAACGAGAGGCATGCAGCCCTTATGGTATTGGTGCAGTCATACTGTCTCCTGTAAAGATAGACAAGGCGGTATATAACTACAACTGTGTAATTCATAGTACAGTTTGTATTTGGAAGCAGATCAAATCACAATTTGATATTAGGCCACTGTCTTTCCTTTTACCAATTAGTGGGAACCCATCATTTACCCCTTCTATTATGGACTCTGATTTTACACGATGGAAGGAGTTAGGTGTTCATAATGTTGGAAATCTATTCATAAATGGCACGTTTGGATCCTTTAGGCATTTGCAGGATCAATATGGTCTGCATGCAAATAACTTTTTTTAGATATTTGCAAATCAGGGATTATGTGAGAAAGTATATACCCTACTTTAGTGAGGCTAATCCTGCTAGGTTAGATGATCTTTTGGGGCTTGGAGGTGGGGTCAGTCATCTGATATCACTATTATACAACTCACTATCATCAAAGAATTTACCTTCTACAGAAAGTTTAAGACTGCAATGGGAACAAGAATTGGGGGAGGATATATGTTCAGAACTGTGGACTGATGCACTAGAGAATATTCATACATGCTCTGTCAATTCTAGGCATCGCCTTATTCAATTTAAGATTATCCATCGACTCCACTATACTAAAACAAAATTACACCGATTTTTTCCAGATATCTCCCCATTCTGTGACAAATGTCACAGATTTAGCCACTCCCTTACATAGTTATGTTCTTTGTTCTAAATTGGTCTCATTCTGGACTGAAGTATTTAAAACTGTCTGATATTTTACATAGCAACTTAAAGCATTATCCACTTCTTGTGATATTTGGAATCTCTGACAAAATCATGTCACTCCAAGAACCTCAAAAACATCTGTTGTCCTATGGACTTATTGTGGCAGAGAAACTTATTCTAAGGTTTTGGAAAACGACAGAAACCCCATCAGCTAAATTATGGTTGGAAGAATTGATTAAGGTACTACATTTGGAAAAAAATTGATTCCTTATGGTAAAGAAATTGGACAAATTTGATCAGATTTGGTCTCCTCTTTTCCTTTATCTTGAAAATGCAGGCTGAGTAACCATGTGGTGTTGACCGCACCATTAGTGTGGCATGTCTTTTAGTCCCTAGGGTGGGAAGTGAGGTAAGGGGTTGTTTTATTTTGTTTTTTATGTTTGTGGTGTATGTTCATTATTATTTTGCGGTTTGTTATTCAGTATGTTTATTTTTGTTTATAAATAATCTTATGTAACAATATCTGTTGGATTATTTACCTTAATAAAAAGATTTAAACACAGAATTGTCTCATGCTAACTGCTTATTGTCCTTACAGCAGATTTCCTCTTTAATAATGATGAGACTAGGTTTACACTCATAAATACTGCAAGCCGTCCTCCCTTCCTCTTACTATCTCCATCAATTTGCTCGTCTGCTGTAGTTGAAAACCATCCATGGTGTTGGGGGGGACTTAATTCATGAAAAAGGATTTACACCTTTTATTTTGCATATTTGTCACACTTGTATGACTCGGATCATCAAACAAATTTTTGCAGAACTGTTTTAATTCAGCCACTTTAAAAAAAAAACCTCTCTAGTCATAAACGGCCTGTTTAAGGATCTCAATTGGATTTAAGTCCGGCACTTGAGGACACCATTTTATTCTTTATTTTTTCTTTTGTGCCATTCAGAGGTGGACTTGCTGGTATTTTTCAAACTTTGTCCTGCTGCTTAACTCAAGTGTGCTTCAGTGTAATGTTACGAACTGATGGCCAGACATTCTCCTTCAGGATTTTCTGGTAGAGCACAGAATTAATGGTTCCATTAATGATGCCAAGACATCCAGGTTCTGAACTATCACACTATCACCACCCTGTTTGTCTGTTGGTATGATGTTCTTTTTATGAAATGCTGTTAGTTTTACACCAGATGTAACGGGACACGCAGCTTCCATACTGTTAAACTTTTGCCACTTCATTCCATAGAATATTTGCCCAAACGTTTCTGAGATGATCAGGATGTTTTTTGGCAAATGTGAGATGAGTCTTTGTGTTCTTTTTGGTCAGCTGTCTTGAAACTCTCCCATATATGCAATTTTCAGTCTCTATTTTTATTGTTGAATCATAAACACTGACCTTAACTGGGGAAAGTGAGGGCTACAGTTCTTCAGATGGTATGGTTTCTTTTTATGAGCTCCTTTCATGAGCTCTTATATTCCCATTCCTGGAGAAGCTCACCACACTTCCAAGTTTTATCCGTCTGTGGTTTGCTGGAGTCCCAAAGGCTTGAAAAAGACTCCAGCCTCACTCCATTCCTTTTGAAACTTTCCCAAGTCCTGCTTGTGGAGTGGGTTGATGATCATCTGGGCAACTATCGAATCAGCAGTCTTGCCCATGCTTGTGGTTTCTGTACTGTACTAGAATGAGAGATACATGGTATTTGGTGACGCAGACTGGGACATGTTCCGGAGCGGCATTGATATTAACAACATTGATGTTATGGAAGCTCATGTGGGATTCTTCAGCTCAGCGTTTAACACTAATTTCCTCCACACGAACCTCCAAGCTAAAGCACCTGGGACTCAGCCTATTTCCATGTCAGTGGATTTCCAATTTCCTGGCTGGTAGACCACAGGCAGTAAGTAAAGGCGTACATGTCTCAACCTCTTTCACCCTCAGCACTGGAGCCCCCCAGGGTTGTGTTCTGAGCCCCCTGCTGTACTCATAGTAGCCACGCAGTCGTACTGTAGGTGTACAACAACACCACGGGCCTGATCTCTGACAACAGTGAGACGGCCTACTGGGAGTAGATTAGGAGAACTGGTGCCAGAGGAACAACCTCCTCCTGCATGTCAGTAAGACAATGAAGCTGATAGTGGACTTGAGTATAAAGCAGGAGAGGAACTACCAGACACCATTATCAACGAAAGCCCAGTGAAGAGAGTGGACAACTTCCGATACCTCTATGTTCACGCAAAATCTGTCATGGTCCTGCCACATCCACACCATGGTGAAAAAGGCCCGACAGTGTCTCTACCACCTCAGACTGCCCTATAAGGTGCTAAGGAACTTTTAATTTTGCACCATAGAGAGCATCCTGACGGGAAACATCGTAACCTGGTTCGGGGACAGCACCATGCAGGACAGATGAGCTATATAGAGGGTGGTGCGATCAGCTGAGTGAATCATCCGCACCAAGCTCGCTGACCTGCTCTCAATCTACAACAAGCGGTGCTGGACCAAGAACAGGAAAATCATGAAGGACCTCAGCCACCCCAGCATTGGACTGTTCTCTTTGTTGCGGTCAGGAAAGCACTTCTGCTCCCTGCAGGCTAACACAGAGAGACTGAGGAGAAGACTCTCACCCAGAACTCTACATAGAACTCAACTAATTGGACTTGCTATGTTTCCTTCACACCTTCAAACACGTTGGAACATACCAAACCAACCACAACATTGCCTAGGACTGAAGGACAGAATACACAAACATACATGTTTGCACATTGTTTTTTGTTGCAAATTCTGGCTAATGTTTACACATTCTGGTTTACACATTCTGGTTTATGTTTACATATAAAAGGACTACTTCTGCACTACTGCTTTTTAAAAGATGGCCAATATCACTGCGGCTCAACAACATCAGGTTTTGTTGTTGGTAGCAATGGCAAGTAAGGTTTAATAGACCTGTTCTAGACAGACAGACTTCAGCCATATCTTTTATCTCCTTCTCTCCAAATCCTAAATGTTACAGATATTGTTCTTCAATATCTTTCCATTTGTCTGTGTTGATTTCATATCCCATTTGAGAACATCTTTAGATTTGAGCTTCGTCTAGCCAAGCTTCCTGTTTCTGGCCATTAGTTTACCATGGAAAACATTTTTAGGAATACTCTCTTCCTGTATATAGCAAACATGTCTTTGGACAATGTACATTAAAATTAGCCTTTATGTCTGTAATCTGAAGTGCTGTTAAATGGATATTTTTAATGCTGGTGATTCTAAATAAACAAATTGGGTTTTTTTTTTTCTCGGATGGTCATCATGAAGGTGGTTACAGTTTTTCTTGATTGCTTAAACACATTTCTTGAAACTATGCCTCGTATTCTCAAAACAGTAAACACAAATCCATAACGTCTCAACCAATTTCCCAAACGTCATATTTTCAGGTCAAAATTAAGCTCTAAACTCAAAACTATTCACTCTTGCTGAAAAAACTCATTTTGACCACAGACATCACACACACTACAACATAGTCTTACACATTGGTGCAATAAATTAAAAACAATATTTCCAAAACTGGCTAGTTATGTTGCTTGTTGTTCTTCCCCTCAAAAACTTTTTCACATGATCGTTCATGTACTATACAGTACAACACACACCAAAAACATTATTCCACCTCAGCATCCTGTCTTTGGCCTGGGTCAGGCCAGAGAATCTCATCCACATCACAAGCTATAGTGGCCCTAGCTAGGCAGCGGGGTAAAATCCTCTTGCATGTCTGATCCACCCCTGGCATGCATCTACTGATATGTCTAGGCAGGCTTCTTCCATGGCCTGGAGGAGGTGAACATGGAAATAAGGTTCTCTGTCGTACACTTTCCACCACCATGTCGAAAATAACTCCTCTATCGGGTTTAGAAAGCGAGAGTATGCAGGCAGAAAGATGTTAGAAAACCTTGGATTATTGGTAAACCAGTCATGAACCAGAGCAGTGCGATGGAAGCTGACGTTAACCTAAACAACAATGTAGTGAGGCTGCTCTGGCTTTGCTTAGCTTCCCTGTAGTCCAGATGGAACATATGTTGTCTTAGACCATCAAGAAAAGCAAGGAGAAGCATAGTGTTATAGGGTCCTAGAATGGCATGGTGGTGGAGTAATCCTCGTTGGCTCATGGCTGCGCACATAGTGACATTCCCATAGTTTCCATTATTTATGGATTACAAGCACACTTGGTGTAATATTTGTGCTCAATTATAAACTCAGAAAATGTTTAATTTACATTTGTTTTAAAATATTTAATAGACCACATCATATTCACTTAACAAACAAATTATTTCCATTATTTCCTTCTTATTTTCTGTGTTTAAACTGTGACAGTAAAATAAGCATGACTGTAAATTAACATAAGCAATATAAGGGGAAACTCCATCAAAACAACAGCTGAAGTTTATCAATTAGTGAGCCGCTCTGTGTGGACATCATGTTCCTCACGGAATGTACGAATCCCTCGTTTTTCTTGTCTGTATGCAGCTCTTTAAATTTTTAGTTGCTGCTTTTGCCTGATTGTCTTTTACTTTTTGCCCTATGAGAGTGGGGCAAACAGTCTGTGACCTGGATGGGTTGAATCCTTGATGTTGATAGATCTCTTGTAGACGCCTGCATAGACTATGACCAGATTGGAGAGCTTGGTTCCCAATCCTCTAAGAGGTCTTAACTATCTGATCCAAGTCTCCCTGGTTCTCTGTAGTGCAGCTGGTATACCACACTGTGACGCAGTGTCAAAGAATGTTCTGCTCTCTATCATGCTTCTGTGGAAATTCACTAAGAGCTTTCACTATGATTCACTTTGGCTTTCTTGAGTTTAGGACTCAACCCTGTTGTGCTCCTGTATTCAGTGTGAGAATACCTGAATGTCAGGGTCCACCCTGATGTTTGACATGTCAACAAGTCATTAGTTATCCCAAGTACCACAGACACCAACAGATCTCAGTAAGAGAGACCCTAGCTCTCTGGAGGCACAAGGATTTTCTACAAAAAAAGGGGGGTACACTTGGGTGCAGTGTCCCATTAAAGAGCTTCTGTCACTGATTTGGGAGTTGTGTGGTGTGTTAGAGGCATGGAAGGCATGTAGAGTCAGAGACTCTGGTTTACTTAGTCCATCATGACTGTCAACCAAAAGGATGTCAAGGATGGTCTATATAGGTCTCAACTACTTCTGACCAGTTTTCAGACACTGCAATGCCGTGGTGGTGTCCCTGTGCAGGAACGTTTGACAGGACACAGATAGACATTTTAATCAATGTAAGATCAACTCATTGTCAACTATGGCTGTTCCTGTTGGTCAAAAAAGTGCCCTATCTATGTACACGTGGCGTTCAAGTTAAACCTTTTAATTGTGCGGAATAAGAGAAGATAATTATGAGACTAAAAACTACCTTTTTCTGTAAATAATTATCTGCTACACAAGTACACTAGCGTTTACTAAGGCTTTTAATATCATCAAGCTAGAAAGTTTTTTCAGCATATCGGAACTACGGTTGGGCTACCTGCTTTATGTCTCAACGCTTGCCTCCAAGGAACTCATTTAATGACCTCAACATGTGGAAATCACTCAGCTCAGTTCCTGTAATGCAAATGGTGTCTGTGAATTTTGTAAATAGTTTCCACAGACAGTAAAGTCTTAATTGATTTTACACCTTCAACCATGAGAAAGTTAATCACATCCCAGTTTGATTTATAAGCCCTTTATATTACGCTGATTCAACATTGCACATAATAAGCAGTCAGGCCCCGTGTGTCGCTCCCTAATGTGGCCTACCGTGATTTGTTTTTCCTTCTCTCTGGTTAATGGAATGCTTAGTAGGTTCTACTTCTGTCAGATCTTATGTCTCAGTGGAACAGGATTTATTTGCAACCCACATCCAGATTACCAATGGGTTTGGCCTTTCAGAGAGTAGCAAAATCCCAAGGGCTGTAAACCAAGAGTTTGAGATGTTCTTGACTACATTTGCTTCCTTATGTACATGGCCTTCCTTCCTTCCACTCTCAAGTAAAAACTTAGCCATGAATGGTGTCCCTTTCTGTTCCGACATATATGGACCGAGTAGACAGTGCGTTTGCTGGTGTCTTGTGGTCATAAAGTCACAGTTTAATACTACATACTAAAACAATGCTGAAGGCATCCAAAATATGCAATAATCTTTTCTGAACAGTTGATATTGAGATGTGTCTCCTACTTAGGCTCTGTAAAACCTTCATAATGGTTCTAATCTGAAGTGCTGTAAATTGATGTGGAGAAATTTTGGCTCACTCTTCTTTTCAGAATTGTTTTAATTCAGCTCTTATTGGAGGGTTTTCAAGCATTTCAATCGGATTTAGATTTGAACTGATGGCCGGACATTCTTCTTCAGGATTTTATGGTAGACCATCAATTATGGCAAGTTATTCAGGGCCCGAAAAGGCAAAGCAGCCCAGACCATCACACTACCACCACCACCATGTTTGACTGTTCATATGATGGTTCTTGTTTGACATGCTGTTAGTTTTGGCAGTAATCAAGCCTGGGAGTGGCAAGTGAAATTTAGCTCAGCTTTACAGAAAATTAGATCAATCACAGTTCACACTACATACCGTATTTACTTTGTAATTTACTTTTGATATTAAAATTTGATATGCAAATATTTTGCAAATATGCCAAAGAAATGGCACTGTACAGACACACACAAACACACACATTCCCATTTTTACAACTGTGGTAGGACATCTGGTCAACATTAATATGGGTTATATTATAGGAAGTTGTAGTACCCAGAGGAAACCTACCAAACACAGGGAAAAATGCAAACTCCATGCATATAGACCCCGAGGTGGGAATCGTACCCTTGAGCTGCAAGTAGTCAGAGCTAACCACTAAACCATCATGCTGCTATCTATCTATCTAAATAAATAAATATTTTTTAATATATGTATAAATATATAAAATGTGTAGACATACAATATATATGTATACATACATGATAGAGACTACGCTCATTATACAATAATAAATTAAGAAGGAACAGTTTTGAAACATTGAAGGACAAAAGTTATTCTGCTTTATAATTTACATTGTATTGCATAAAACCCAGTTAGAAATAAATCAGCCAGACACTACCCCCCTCCTCCCATTGCTGACAGTCCCAGACACCAGATGTTTGCAAAGCTAACTGGGAAGTCTTGCTGGCGCCATTCAGGGCAGAGGGCAGAGTGGAGGCACGCAACATGGAACCAGGAGAACTGACTCACTATAGGAATTGGCACATTACCCTGGCTGGATCCCCAAAGTCTTCCTAAGCCAACAGTTGATGTTTTTCTGGATCTCATTCTAAGAAGCACCTATTAATAAAAGTGGGGGAGGGCAGAACTAAAAGAAATCTGTTTGTCAGAGAGGGAGATATGCACTCTGGGTTGGGGGTGGGGTTCATAAGAAGGAAAGATTTGTGCATGGTCCTATGCTTATAGCATTTTTAACATAATTCACTCATTACACCTCTACATGTATCTAATCTGAATGAAATAAAATGGTTATCTTTTCATGTGACAACCTAATTTGAGCAGTTTATGGTTGCCCACAATGTTTAACCTGTTCTCCCCTGCTATAATCATAATTATTTATTAGTTGGCTTAACTCATACCAATATCATATGCATAGTCATTCTATCATAAAGTTACATTTGTGTAATTTTCATGTTTACATTTGTATAGGAATAAACTGAAGACTTTGGCATAGAAGAAAGATGAAGGTCAGCACAGAATGGTAAACCAAGACATGTTGAAGTCTGATCTCTTGGAATGTTCTACAGAAATAGGTCAAAGCATATTGGAGAAACATGTTTAACACATATTAATAATGTAACTACAGACAATAATTAAGATATAATGCTTTTAACAGTGAAACATATTGTATTGAAGAGCACACTTTATTATATTTCTGAATACTAAAATGATCAAATGTTATTGTAAATTTCCCATCTGATATATTGGATTTATTGCATTTGAGTGGATTTACTTAACTTTTTTTTTTTTACTTTATGGATTTAAACACATTCATAATATGAATTATTAACCTAAAATGTGTAATACCATAAAGGACTGTTTCCACCATCAATATGGATAATAATTTGTATTGTTTACTCCTCAAAATAAATACTGAAAAAAATTTTGTTCTGATCTGTCTCTCAGTTAATCTGATATGTGCCATGAAATCAAGACATTTATCTTGAATGTAGTAATGTGGTAACATTACAGCACAGTTATTAACATGGATAATTAGATAAATATCTTTTACTCATTATATTGGGGTCAGATCTGGTGTGCCCATTTTTTATTTTCTTGGAGTCATGTTTACCAAAAGAACAATCGAACACTGCAAGATCGCCTTTACCTTTGATTACAGCACACAATGTGGTGGCCAGATCACATGTGAAAATGATTCCTCATGCTCTCAGAATCATCGTTTTACAATATGAGTCCTGCAACATGCCTGTGCCATATCTATCTATCTAAATAAGAAACCTAAGAAACTTGTTAATGAGACTCATCAGGAAAATGCTTAGATTTGTTAAGACGCATAAAAACCTCCATTGAAATGATAACCTGAAAGTAATGAATGACCAAGGTATCAGCTGACTCACATAATCTCTGAGCCCTGACCAAGACCTGACCAACTGTAGCAACTCCAGATCATAACACTGCCCTGTGGCTGGTATATTATGCACTATGCATGATGTGTGCATTGCTTCATGTGCTTCCCTTCTTACCCTGACACACTTAATAGGGTCAATCTGAACTCATCACACCACATAACCTTTTTGCTCCACAGTCCAATCTTTATGCTTCCTAACAAATGTAAGCCTTTTCCCCCTAATGAGTCTCATTAACAAGTTTCTTAGGTTTCCTCTGGCTACACAGCAGTTCCAATCTTGTGTGTTCTCATCACATTGTGTGCATATGGAAATGCTCTTACTTTCACTATTAAACATTTGTTTTTTTGCTATTGATTTTTTTTTTTTACCATGCAACTTCAAGTGATCTCCATTCATGATTTTACCTAGATTTTAAAAATGTGTTGGTGTTCTTAACCAAAGTTCCAGTAATATCAAATCTTCTTAGTTTTTTTTTTTTTTTTTGCTTGATGCAGCCCAATAATTTGACTTGGTGACTTTTTTGGCCAGGCAGTGTATAAAGGAAGTATACATCCTGCTTATCTGCACAAGCATATGTGACTGACTTGGCCAGTGAAGAATAACCCATTTCTTTGCCACTGCACCTCGTCAAGTCTTCTTCCAGTGCACCATGTGTGTGTCTCTCTCGCATGCTCCAGCTTGATGCTGGATGACTGCCCACAAAGTCTTATCACCTTGCCAGGGTTGTCTAGGGACCTAAAAAAGTTTTATATATATATATATATATATATATATATATATATATATATATATACAGCGGGGAAAATAAGTATTTGACACATCAGCATTTTAATCAGTAAGGGGATTTCTAAGTGGGCAATTGACACAAAATTTCCATCAAATGTAGCAATCAAGCCAAATATTGAATGCATAAAAAGAAATCAGAACGTTTAAGTATACAAGTTGAGTCATAATAAATAAAGTGAAATGACACAGGGAATAAGTATTGAACCCACTTTATTTAATACTTTGTAGAAAAGCCACAAAGTATGCTTGAAGTTGTTACACCTTAGCACATAGAAGTACCATTACTACACTTAAAATTGTGCTTTTGTGCAATTGAATTACAACTTAAATTCACTTAATAGAAAATTTGTTGTTCCAAAATAGCAAGCTTTAAGTATAATAGTCATTAGTCTAGCTGCAAGCACGCTAGAGTATGCTTTGGCATGCTAGGAATTAATATACAGTACTTGGCATACTTTCTTCCACTTGGGTTCCCTAGTTTATACATTCCCTACCAATAGATGGCGTGATGCACGCATTGTTGTATGCCAACCATCATAAGGCTCAAGAAGAATTTTTTCTTCGAATTAAGTGCTGCGTTCCATTCCGAGGTGTACTTCATAGGGTACTCCCTGTTCCGTTTGCAGTGCATGTCGATGAAGGGAACTTCCTGCGAAGTCACCAGCACAGACGTCACTTCCTCCGTGCGTTACCATGGTAACATAAGCACTTCGGATACATGTCGCTACTGCTGTGGAAATTTCACCCTACGGACATTAAATATTGAATATTCATTGAAACAAATCTGATACCCTTATAAAACATACTATAGAAACATGTATAACTTGTAAATAAATTATTGATTAATAATAATTGATTAAATATGTACGGAGATGTATTTTTTTTACAAATTACTTACCCATATATCACTAAGGATTTCCTGATTAAATTACAATTTAAATTCTTTTAATATGATGTCGTCCTCGATAATAATGATAAGAAATATATAAATCCTTTTTCGAGCTCCATTTTTTTCACGCTGCAGCGAGACGCAATGATTTGTGGGACGTTTTTCATTCCCTTTTCCTGTGAAGTGAAGACCTGATGTTCACTCGTTCCCTATACTGTTCGCAGTTCCCTTTGAGCTGAACATTTTCGCTCCCTGCGGTTTGGAATAACACTTAACATGGCTGAACACCTTGTGAACTATACTTTGCAGAGTACTTCAATCTGATCGGAACGCACCCCAGTTAAACTCACGCGTGAAGGGCAGGATCACGAGCATTACGGTGCTATTTTCCAGTAACTTATATATTTGATATACGCGAATGTAATGGATAGTGAAGGTGTGCGGACTGACTCCCAGCTTCAGCAGTTCATTGAAATCGAGTCTCAAAAGCAAAGGTTTCAACAGCTGGTTCACCAAATGACAGAAGTCTGTTGGGTAAGGAAAGGCGTGAATTAGCATATTAGCATGCAATTACTTAAATTGTATACATTTATCTAATAAAATAATTAAGTTAATCCTGCTTTTTCGACCTAAGCCCAACGAACTAGGTTTAGGTCGAAAAAGAGAGGCAGCTACAGTGCTATGATATTTACAGCAGTTGCGCGACCCCGCGTAACAAGATGCACCCAAAATTGAATGTAAAATTCCTTAGATGACCACGATTAAAATAGCACTCCTGTGGCCAAAACGCAGCCACACACCTACTAGGATTCATCCAAATTTGAAAATGTCCCTATGTATGTGGATAACTAGAGCAATGAAACAGCAGTCAGAAGTAATCTGATATATAGTAGAAAAGCTTATGTGTCTTACATATGGATTTTTTATGTTGCTTATATGGCTCAACCTTGGCCCTTGTGTGACCCATATGTGTCAGACTCAATGAAATTGAGATGGATTGCCTTAACTGGAAATGCATTATCTTCTCTGCGTGCGTGTGTGCGCGTGCGCGCGTTAGTGAGTGTAAACATTTGTGATGTGGGTGTATGTATGTGTGCGTTTGTGTGAGTGTTAACATTTGTGATGTTTTTGTGTGTACAATAGGCCGCAGATGCTGGAAAATAAGCATCCCACTATGATGCACACAAGATTTTGCTGGATAGCTCATACACACTTTCATGTAGGCACACAAAACTCGGTAAACATTTAGAGCTCATTGGGCTGAACAACATTCGCGCTGCATTTCCTGGGCTCAACTCAACAGGAGGCCGGTTATTTTGGGTCATTCGCAAAAACACATCCAATGGATTTTGATATACTCCTCCTAAGGAATTTATACAATTGCTACCAAACCGGGCCAATGTGATCTAAGGACATTGCGGACGCATAATTGTGAAGGGATTTTTGATATCTCAAACGGGTTAGCCGTGATAATGCCTTAAACTTATACCGAAAAATTATGAATAACTTTGTGTGTGGCAATATATTCAGTGACATTATATTCAGTGACACGTTCCGCATCATAGTGTGATGCTTATTTTCCAGCATCTGCGGCCTCTTGAACACATGTACACATCACAAATGTTAACACACACACACACACAGGGTGCTTGGGCCTGCCATTGTTGTTTGCAACTACATACTGTATATATTTGCAAGCAGCGATGAGTGGGCCCAAGCGCCATCACCACACAGGCACACCGCACAACCTGTTTGTCTTTTGAGCGTGTTAAGAACTACAAAAAGCCATCGCCGCCCGGGTCCACCGCACAACTTTTTACACGTCACACACTATATAGGGCTGTTGTCAGATTGGGCCCTAAATATTTGTTGAGTGCATTAGTGTGTGAGACATGTGGGTGTGTCAGTCAATGTGTGTGACAAGTAAATGTGTTTGTGCAGGTGTGTGGTGTGTTGGTCTGTGTTAGTAAGTGTGTGATGTGTGTGTGAGACGTGTGACTTGTCAGTGTGTGTGGGTGTGTGTGTTTCTGTGAGTGTGTGAGTGTTAACATTTGAGTGTTAACATTTGTGTTGTGTGTGTGTGTAATATATGAGTGTGTTTGTGCGTATTTGTGTGTCTGTGTGAGTGTTAGTGTTAACATCTGCAATGTGTGTATTTGGGACGTGTCAAGTAGGCTTTTGTCATTTCAACCATATACAGTTGACTACACAGTGAAACAAAACAACGTTCCTCCAGCACCAAGATGCTACATACATGCAACAACATAAATTAGCACCACAAATTTACCAGAACTAGCTAGCTAACTAAGAGACCTAATTAGCTGACCAGCTCAGATATGACTGATTTACATTTTTTTTAAGTTCATTTAAATCTATCTACTGCTATACAAAAAGAAACAACAACAGACAACAAAGTGCATGTGCAAATGTGCAAACAAAGAGCTACAGAGTGACAACACAACAACGTAAAACGTTTCAATACTTTTTGTAGTAGTGGGTATGAGTTGAGGTAGTGGGAGGAGAAACAGTAAACATTTGATATTCCTGAAGTAGCCGCTATGATTTAAAACTACTGTGTGCAAATAGCAAGTATTGTGCAAATATTTGCAAAAAGAGCAGTACAGGAAGGTAGGCATGAACAAATTGTAAGATGGTTGTTGATCAGAGTGTTTGTGCATGTGTGTGTTTATCAGTTCAGTCCTGATTTAGTTCTTCTGAGTGATTTGTATGTGTGTAGAATAGGCTGCAGATGCTGGGGGGAAAAAAGCATCACACTATGATGTCACTGAACGCGATGTCACTGAATATAATGTCACTCAATAGAATGCCAAACAGAAAGTTATTAACCACTTTTCATCATAAGTTTAAAGCATCGTCACGGCTGACCCGTTTGAGATACAGATCTGGCCATTAAGAACGCACGTTTTGAGAAAAGGGATCTCTGCTGTGCTGTGGCAGCTCGCGGGAAGATGACATTCATTACCTGTAGCGGGCAGTTGTGTTTCATCTGACGTACAGATGTGTGAAGAGGGGAATGTCTATTACCGCCGCGACAAAACGACAGCGGCCAAAATAAATCAGTTGCATTTCAAGGCAATTCGTGAAATGACCGCCAGGTTTTCCGTCATCTCGGTTTTAAAAAAATAATTAAGTCATAAAAAAGTCAAAACAGTATGCTGTATCGAAGAAATACTACAGTAATGGTAATTTCCACATCTGTATATTTTATACAACAAGCATGAAAAATCTGAATCAGACCTGTACAATAGTGTAATACGTAAAAAAAACATTGAAGTTGAACATTAAAACAAGTACACTACACTGTAAACCCTTAGTTGAGCTCACTTATTTAAGAGCATTCCGTTATTTGGGCTAAGAAGCTCCTGAATTAAATTTTATTAGTATTGAATTTAAGCAAAGTAAATGTTAACACAGTGAGCCTTTCATGTGTAATTAGAAAGCCTACGCGTGTACACTGTAAACCCTAATGCTCAAAGTAATTAAACACATTGAGTACTGTTAACCTAAATAATTGAATGAGTAATAATTTTGAGTATGTAAGTAACAATAACATAAGTAAAACTTCCACCAGTGTAAAACCTATAGCGCTCTCGTGGTGCAGTGGTTACGTGTCTCACCTGCCATGTGGAAAACCCCTGGTTCGATTCCCGTGTTAGATAGTTTGCAATATATTTTTTTCATTGTTCAACAAAATCAAAAATTTATAGTTCTGTTTACCTAAAATTGGAAACATCATTAATTAAAAATATATATATGTAACTGATTACCTCAAATATTTGCCGTTTTGCCAACTTAATCGGGTTTACAGTGTTGGGTTTTGGGTCATCTTAAATTTTGTGTTCTTTAAATTAGTAGTAGATAATACCGAAATAAATTAAACTAAATGACTATAAAATTAAAACATTGTCAGGACGTGCTACTGCGTAAGCAGATGTCGTTGTCATTCAGCCCCGTTAGCGCACCCTGTTTACTTTCATCATTTAAAAAATCATAAGGGTTTCAACGAAAAAGAACGAAAAAGTCATCATGAGTGCACGTAAATAAAAGTGGTGTCTTATAAGGCTTGTTCACACACTGTCCTCTCGCGGAGATCAAAGGGAGGCATTCCCCTTTTTAAAGTCTCTGGGGCGCGTCACATCACCCCGCTCGCGTGCCACTCTCCTTAGTAAACTCCACAGCGAGATGCTTTTTAAAGTCCAGTTTCCCCCAACAGAACCCGAGATACACTCCCCGCTGTGACATATGCTTACGCAGTAGCACGCCCTGACAATGTTTTAATTTTATAGCCAATTAGTTTAATTTATTTTGATATTATCTACTACAAATTTAAAGAACACAACATTTAAGATGTCCTCAATCCCTACACTGTAAACCCGATTAAGTTGGTAAAACTCGAAATATTTGAGGTAATCAGTTACATATATATTTTTAAATTAATGATAGTTCTGTTTATTTAAAATTCTAAACATAAATTTTTGAGTTTGTTGAACAAATAAAAAAATATATATTGCAACCCATTCTGCGCGGGAATCGAACCGGGGATTTTCCACATGGAAGGCGAAACACATAAACCATTGCGCCACGAGTGCTCTATAGAGGTTACACTAGTGGATGTTTTACTTAAGTAATTGTTACTTACGTACTCAAACAATTATTTAGGTAAACAGTACTCAATGTTTTTAATTACTTTGTACTCAAACAATTACTCAAACAAATACTTGTACTCAAACAATTATTTAGGTTAACAGTACTCAATGTGTTTAATTACTTTGAGCATTTGGGTTTACAGTGTACATACGTAGGCTTTCTAATTACACATGATAAAATCTAAAGGCTCACTGTGTTAACATTTACTTTGCTTAAATTCGATACTAATAAAATTTTATTCTACATTTGTACTGTAATTTTAGTACTGTTATTATGAACTCGTTTAAGTACAATGTTACACCTGATTTTATCCGCTCTAAACGTGTCGAACTGTAAATACTGATGTGTATTTACTCCTTCAATGATGATTCTTCTTTGACTGCGCTTTCTCCATTCAGTATTATTATTATTATTAGTAGTAGTAGTAGTAGTAGTAGTAGTGCTGTGAATTTATTATTATTGTTGTATTGCACCCTCGCGTGTGTGCAAAAAACAAAAGTGTATGAGAAGTTAGCCTAGAAGAATATTGTCTTATTGTGTATATTTGCTTTAAATATACAGGTACACTAAACAATAAATACTGCCTTTTGCAAAGAGAAAGTGAGTTGCGTGTGCACGCTTTTTGCAGATATGAGCAGATTTATCAATAAAAATGCAGACATGCTGCCCCCAGAAATGCAGCAAACACAAAAATATATACTACTCGCTGAATACCCACGACGGCACGCAGAATCCCTGGGCTTTGACTGCGCTTCCTCCATTCATTATTAGTAATAGTAGTACACTCAAAAATGTACAGCAAAAATGCTGGGTCAAAATTCTAGGGTTATTTCGGGTACTTTAATCACACTGTTGGGTTGCTTTTGCTATGAATACAAAAAGTGATGCATGATTAAACTCATTGCAAAAAAACGGGAAAAAAAGTCTCTGTTTCCTCCCTAGACCTTTTGTCTGCATCACAATGAACTGAAGTTCTTTCTTTGCACGTTTTCTTTCTTTGTTTGAATCTATAATATTTAAGTGAAGTATATTTTGCGTATAGGCCTAAATATTCCTTTTTTATTTATGGACAGGTGTATTATGTTTGATCCGCATTTTTCCGAGACGCAATGACTTTCTGGGGGAGTATGTCTGCATTTTTATCGATAACCTTTTGATCAAAATGCTGCCTTTTGTAAAGTGAAAGTATGAGCCGCAAGTTCATGCATGCCGTTGAACAGCTTTATTTCAGTCATAAATTCACATTCCAGCTATTATTTCCAGCCATGGTCAAATAATAGATGAAATAATTATTCAATGCTGGACACAAACAGCAAAAAAGCGTGATGATTATTATTATAAAAAGCCCGAAGCACTGGTGTGCATATAAGAATATTTACTTAAAAATATAGATTTTTTTTGTTCATTCATGTCTTCTGATGGTGCTCAATGTCGACACATTTGTTTACGGTTTAACAAAGATATGTTGGAATATTCACAAATCAGGACATTCGCATAGTTAACACTATCAGATAGCCTACTATCAGGAAATTAAATACATTTTAAGACCGTTTAAACTGAGGCATTTCCGTGTCTTTCATTGTTTCGTCCCTGTTAAGACATTACAAAAACTATATAAGAAACATTTTATTATGAATTTTAAAACACGATTTAGGACATCTCATTTTATTATGAATATAATATGAAGCACATAGTGTGTATATGAATTTCATTTTGTTTTACAATAGATCTTTCATGATGGCGACTGTATAAATTCCCTAGGAGGAGTATATCAAAATCCATCGGGTGCGTTTGGCAAACAACCTTCAACAAACACTTCCTGTTGAGTTGAGCCCAACACATGCAAAAGTTGTTTGGCTCAATGAGCTCTAAATGTGTACTCGGTTTCGTGGTCATACGTACAAGTATGAGCTATGCAGCAAAATCTCGTGTGAGGGCCCCGGGCCATGTGACTTTCAGACATCCTTATGGCAGCAAATTCCAACATGTCTGTCAATTTTCAAAAGTTTTTGAGCATGTTAAAAGGGTCCTGTGCACCCTAAAAAGAATCCTTAGAAAAACAAGTGAGTCCTGCATTATCTAAAAGGACAGCAAAGTCTGCCTATAAAATAGATCTCCTGATTTTGTTAATCCCTGTAAATACTATGTCTTAAAACCATTATTTAAGTCTGGATCATCTAGGATGGGGGTAAGCAGAGATGTGAACCAAAATTTAAATAAAATAAAATAAATTTACAAAATGTGTCGAAAATAGGGGTGCTCCAAATGATCGGTCGCCTATCATAATCAGCCGAAAATTGCTTTGGGAAGTTTGATCGGCAGTCTCTATAATGGCCGATATAGAAAAGCCGATCAGATGGCGCAAAACTCGCGAGACATTTATTTTTTTTGCGCGCTGCTAAAATGGTTTCACCGATCTGGCAGTTCTACGTGTTGTGTGAAAAAGACAATACATTAGTAACCTGTGTAACAAGCCAATTCCACGAGGCGGGAAACACCCAAAGCATTTTAACACCACGAACCTCATCAAACATTTGAGAGAGCGGGAGAGCTCAGCAACTCGCGCGCTGCCACTCACTCAGCTGTCTGTAAAACGTTACATTTTTAAAACAAGTTTTTAAACATGAAAAATTACACGTTTAATTTTTTTGGCAGTCCTCGCGGATGCTTGTGGACCTTGCAGAACTTCCGGTTCACAGATTAACCCCCCCCACACACACACACACACATATGATCAACAGAAATTTATAGGCTTAGGAATTACAAATTAGACCAAACGAATTTGATTATAAAATAATCAATATAAAAAATACATGTTGAATAGGAATTTTTTTCCTAAATATTTTTTTTTGATACAAGAGGGATTTTTATATTGCTTATTTTTATAATAAAAATAATTTCTTCATAAGTCTTCATACCAAATATTTATTTAGTGCAAACTTTATACATGACATTATACATTCACATTACAAATCCCTGCAAAATAAATGTGTCAAAAAATAAACATTGTATGAGAATTTGTATTAATGGTCTTGACACCTGTGATGGGCCTAGGGTAAATTATAATAGTGATATCATATTTGATAATAAACTATGAATTTCTGTTATGATATAATAGATAGAGATTATATGGGGGGGGGGGCAGTGCATAACACCGGCGACTCGCGTCCTACTTGTCTGTTATTTTATCTACAGGAAAGTTGTATTTGTCAAGCGCTAAGCTGTTCCCAATTACTAACCAAACACAGGACAATAAATACAGTTGTCAGTTCATGATATTCCTCTTCTTGTAATTTCAATACTTGATTTACATTGTTGTTAAATATAGTTTAATAAATAACGGCACATGATAAGGCTTCGAGTAGACCCTTTAATCGGTGATCGGTATCAGCCGATACAGCTTCTAGTGATCGGTGATCGGCCCCAAAAATCCTGATCGGAGCACCACTAGTTGAAAAGCAAGGAGATTATGTAAAAAAATTATATATTTGTGTTTTTTAAAAGTAAACTGAGATAAATGCTACAACCAAAGTGCAGATAATTATTGACTATGCTTTTTGATCATGAAAAATGGAAATATTTCAATATAATATTATAATATTTTAATGTTACTTATTTTCTGCCGATAACTGCACATGCTCAAATCATTGTTGTGTAAAATGGCAGACAGTCCCGAGTTTACCTGTTATACAGTTTTCCTGAAAAAAGGTCACTCCTGGATGTGGCAGAATTTGAATTTTCGTCTCGTTGTCCTACAATAAAAATGTACAACAAAAGATGTTTTGTTTTTTACCCAAAACATCTGGTACTATATATTGTGCACCACCATGCTCCATACAAACTCCTTGCATCCTACTGCATGTTGCTGCTACTTGCTATTTCCACTATTTATTATAGTATATTTGATGCACACCAAGGGCTACTTGCACTACCTTACAGACTCACTTTATGTATCTGTTACATACTCCCGGTTTTTATTTAATCTGTCACTGAATGTTGTGTACTTATTATGTATAGTGTCTTGTCTATAACAAATGTACAGTGTTTTCTGTTGGTCTGTACTTTGAGAGCTACAAACAGCTGGAATCAAAATATTTGTGTCAACATACTTACCGAATAAAAACTGATTCTGATATTGCTTAAGCATACCAGACAAATATATGACACAAAAAGCCCTAAACCAGGATGTGATTCATAGACTATTCTAGAGTTGTTCTACATCAAATAAAGATTTGAAGACACTAGAAACTAATGTACAGAATTGTTTGAAGTTGTCTGATTAGGAAGTCTAAACAGGAAGTCTAACCCCCCCCCCCAAACCCTGGTTTATCACACCTGAGATCAATTTCTCTACCCACACCAAGCCTGATTACTGCTACACCTGTTTGCAATCAAGAAATCACTTATATGGGACCTGCCTGACAAAGTAAAGTAGATCAAAAGTAGATCCTCAAAAGCTAGACATCGTGCCGAGATCCAAAGAAATTAAAAAACAAATGAAGGAGAAAATAATCTATGTGTGGAAAAGATTATAAAGCCATTTCTAAAGCTTTGGGACTGCAGCAAACCACAGTGATGAGAGCCATTATCTACAAATAGGATTGGCTGGCCAACCAAAATTACCCCAAGAGCGCGGCGACAGCTCATCCAAGAAGTCACAAATGACCCCACAACAACATCCAAAGAACTGCAGGCCTCACTAGCCTCAGTTAAGGTTAGTGTTTATGACTCCACCATAAGAAAGAGACTTGGCAAAAATGGTTTGCATGACAGACGAAAATCACTGCTAAGCAAAAAGAACATCAAGGCTCGTCTCAGTTTTGCCAGGAAACATCTTGATGATCCCTCAAGACTTTTGTCTCTGTGGACTAATGAAACAAAATTTTAACTTTTTGGAAGATGTGTGTCCCATTATGTGTGACGTAAAAGTAACACTGCATTTCAGGAAAAGAACATCATATCAACAATAAAATATAGTGGTGGTAGTGTGATCTGTGAGTATGGTCTTGGGGGTGTTTTAAAGCTTCAGGACCTGCAAGACTTGCTGTGATAAATGGAACACTGAATTCTGCTGTGCACCAGAATATCCTGAAGGAGAATGTCCAGCCATCTTTTTGTGACCTCAAGCTGAAGCAAACTTGGGTTCTGCAGCAGCACAATGATCCAAAGCACACCATCAAGTCCACTTCTGACTGGCTAAATAAAAATAAAATTAAGACTTTGGAGTGGCCTAGTCAAAGTCCTGACCTGAAACCAATTGAGATGCTATGGCATGACCTTAAAAAGGCGGTTCATGCTTGAAAACGTGGCTGAATTACAACAATTCTACAAAGATGAGTGGGCCAAAATTCCTCGACAGCGCTGTAACAGATGGCGACAGTGGCAAGGAAAAACTCCCTGAGATGGTAATAGGAAGAAACCTTGAGAGGAACCAGACTGAACAGGGAACCACTCCTCATTTGGGTAAACGGATAGCAGGGATTGATTTGTAGTCATACTGTGTGAGATTGGAAGTTCAGTATAAGAGATGTGTTTAAGTTAAAAATGAGTCCAGTTCGTTATTGGAGGCTCAGGTAGACTGTAGGGAAACTCCAGTCCTGAACTATCGAGCAACTGAAATCACAAGTCCTCAGAGAACAGCTGTCTGCATCAGCTGACGACAGGACCGTCTGCTTGGAAAAGTGGAATCGTCCCCAGTCACCACACGCATCCCAGGCAGACCAAACGGGGCATCCATATGATGAGATCTCCAACCAGAAGCAGGACACCAGGACGGGTCTCCAGAGGGCTCCAGAGGTCTCCGTATGGTCTGCCTGGATTCGTGTGGTGGCTGGGGATGGTTTCCACAAAGACTGTCCTGTCCTCGATGGATGCTGACAGCTGTTCTCTGAAGCTGTGACTTCAGTTGTTCGATAGCTCAGGACTGGAATTTCCTACAGTCTACCTGAGCCTCCAGGAACAAACTGGACTCCTTTTAATTTTAATTTTTACACATCTCCTGTTATACTGAACTTCCAGTCTTACACATTATTATTATGCTGATCAATCCCTGCTATCCGTTATCACCCAGATAAGGATGGGTTCCCTGTTGAGTCTGGTTCCTCTCAAGCTTTCTTCCTATTACCATCTCAGGGAGTTTTTCCTTGCCACCGTCACCCTCGGCTTGCTCATCAGGGACCATACTATCATTTTGATTCATACACATTCACATTGCGTACAAACTTACTTCTTTTGATTGTGTAAAGCTGCTTTGCGATAATGTCAATTGTTAAAAGCGCTATATGAATAAAATTTACTTGACTTGACTTGACCATAATACTCTATGTCCATGAGTTCCCCAGATCTGCTCCTTTATCTAAGGCAAATTTATTTACAAAAATGCTTGACTAAATAAATAGGTTTTTAGCCTAGACTTAAACATTGAGACTGTGTCTGAGTCCCGAACATTAATTGGAAGACTATTCCATAACTTTAGGGCTTTTGTACTTTGTGGGCTCTGCCCCCTGTTGTAGTATTCATAATACGCGGTACTGACAAGCAGCCTGCATCCTTTGATTGAAGTAGGCGTGGCGGATCATAAGACACTAGCAGTTCACTCCGATACTGCGGCGCGAGACCATTTAATGCTTTATACATCAATAGTGCTATTTTAAAATCGATGCGAGATTTCACAGGCAGCCAATGCAGTGTAGATAAGATAGGAGTGATGTGCTCGTACCTTCTGGTTCTAGTGAGGACTCTCGCTGCTACATTCTGGACTAACTGAAGCTTGTTTATGCACCTACCTGAACAACCAGACAGTAAGGCGTTTCAGTAGTCCAACCTAGAGGTGATAAAAGCATGAACTAGTTTGTCTGCATCGTTTAGGGCCAGTATATTTCTGATCTTGGCAATATTTCTGAGATGAAAGAATTAATATCCTGGTAATATTATCTACATGTGCTTCAACGGGCTGTACATGCAAGAAACACAACAAACATCTCATAGCTGAAAGAATTCTGCATTGAGGAGTGGGAAAAACTTTCCTCAGATCGATGTCGGATTGGTAGATGGCTATAAGAAGCGTCTCACTGCAGTTATTTCAGCCAAAGGGGGTAGGGTGCACTAGCTATTAAGGGGTAAGGTGTCCTAACTTTTTCCTCAGTAAGAATATGCATTTTGTAGAATTAAATTTACAGAAGATCTTGAAAAGTCTTTTCTTCGGTTTGAATTGTTTAATTATATTACGTTAGTCTCTCAATATTGTATACATTTCAAAATACCCAGATTTTTGTAGGGTGTCCTAATTTTTTCACATGATTGTAAGTCAATCTGGGAAGGGAGCGTCTGTGACCAACAGTTTTCAAGTTATGCTACAGGTAAAAGTGCTTTACAGATAAAATTGAATTTATCTCTGGTGTGTTCTTTGGGCTTCATGATGCTGTTGGTCTAACTCATAAAATCACAATAATATAAATTTACCTTTGAGGTTGCAACGTGACAAAATGAGGAAAAGTTAAAGTGATATGAATACTTTTGCAAGGCACTGTAACTGAATTGGCTACTCTGTAATGAGAAACCTTCCTTCTATCTGCCCATTGTCCTTGTACAACTATTATTGTCTTGTCAGAATTTAGTAGGAAGGAGTTAATAGTCATTCACTGTCCGGTGTCATTTGCGTATTCCTCAACATTATAAAGCCCACAGTAAATTTTAATTTAAATAAATGTGCTGTGCTTCACTGAATAGCACAACAGATGGCGCATGGAAGGACTTTATCTAAAAGCCAGAAGAATTGTGTATAATTAGTTAGCCTAAAACAATATTGTGTCCAATGCTGAAGCAAACATGAATTTTATTTTGTTTTACAATAATAATATTTTTTGATGAATGTGTGTATACAGATCTGGCTATTAAGAACACACGTTTCTTGAAAAGGAATCTCGCGCGCGTTCGCGGGAAGCTGTGAAAATGCCGTTCATTACCTGCAGGGGGCAGTCGTGTTTCAATCTGAAGTATTGTGTGTCTACTGAAGCCAAACATGCGTTCTCTCTCTAACCCTAACCTATGCGCCCATTGATAACAAGCGACAGAGCTCATAAATGTGTCGAGCTCAAACTTTAAATACTGATATGTATTTATTCTTCATTTATTCTCAATGATTCTTCTTTGACTGTGCTTTCTCCATTCAGTATTATTATCATTAGTAGTAGTAGTGAAAATTACCGCTGATTAACTATCTCTGCAGTAGTTATAACAGCGGATTAATTTCACTTGGGCTATTTCTAACAGGCAAACTACTAAATAATAATAAATAGATAAAATAACTCAGTAGTTTTAAGAGTGTAACATTTAAAAAATATTCCATTTGTAAAATAGCATAGGTGAAATCATAGATTGTGTAAAAACAATACAACAAAGCTTATGGTAAATAAATTCTCAGACTACCTATTTACAGTACATGGAATTTTACGGGGTTGTCACTGAACGATTTACCCTGTCAAAGAGCAATATACGAATAGTGCCAGCTGGCACACCTTAAAAAATAATTCGGCATCTATTTAGAATCTAAATTTTTTTTTTCTAAACTTGTGCTACTATTGTTTACTTACAATATTTGTTAAATTTTTTTTTTTATTTAAATGAGGCTTGGGCTCCGGGATGTTGAGCCTACTGTATTTCCTCCTGTACATAGTCTAATCAGAGCTCTACCGCCCGTTCGAGTGTAATTCATAAATTATGTTTATAATAATGAAATGAGATGCCCTAAATCGTGCTTTAAAATTAATCTACAATTCATTTCAAACCCGCGGCTCGCAGTTTCACTTTACAAAGGGCAGCATGTTGATCAAAAGGTGATAAACGCATGTGATTTATCGATTAAAATGAAGACATACTGCATTGATGGATGGATGTTGTTGATAAATATTTAAAATGATAAATAATTAAATAGCTGTCCATCTTTTTTGTGTTTATCTCTTTGGTTTATTATACACTTCTGCACCACTTCATATAATAACTAGTTTTAAATGGTAGTAAAGGTACCATTTGGTCATGTACCAATCTGCATCAAACTGAATCTCTCTGAGTAAGTAAGCATAATAATAAATAATGAATCATTATATTGTCACCCTATGGGTGAACATGACCAAATTACTGCATAAACACTGGAACACGAGGATTTAATAATTTAATTAAACACGAATATCCTTAATGCGTTAAAATGTTGGATTTTTATTTAAAAGCCCAATGTGTGTGTGTGTATGAAATGTGTGGCATTTTAATTCAAATCCAACATTTTAATGTGCGTCAAGGTGCATGGGCGTCAACTCGCACGTTCTGTAATATTCCATTGTCATTCATATTGCCGCTGTTTTAGAGCCCTTTACTAAAGCATTCGCTAGTTATCAAGTTGATCGTGAATTACACTCAAAGTATCAACTCCAACTATGAAGTCTGATTTCATTTGCTGGGGAAATAAAATTTAGGCAGAGACGTCCGCACTGTCTTGTTAATTCATCTAAAACCCCCTACAGTATTTGCCAACAGCGCACCCAGTTTGATAAATTCATACATATCTTGAATGAAAGGTGAGAAGAGATACAGCAGAATCTTCTGACACCGTGCTTGCTTTGAAGGGCTATATTCGACAAGAATATAGAGAATAAGAATTGTATTTCTAATAAGATAATTAATTAAATAATTCAATTATATCAAATAAGGTCTTTATCTAAAAGCCAGACCAAATTTCTCATTCACCGCTGAAGTAGTTAAATATGCTTATACTGTAGATACGTAGGTTATATTTTAAAAGTACAATTGCAAGTAAATTACAAACTGCATGTAATGTAAAATATGAATAAAACAGTATTAGATACACATATATGATATGGGAGTATATACAATGAAAAAGCTATTTACACATGAGTGCTCAAATGTAAAGCAAACACAATTATTAATTTATTGTGTATATTTAACTTCATTCAGTCGTTTAAGTTACATAAAAACAACGTGTTTAAAGATGCACACGCGTGTGCAAAAAGAAATAAAACAAAGAATACAAAAGTGTATAATTTTTATTAAAAGTTGGCCTAAAACAATATTGTCTCCAATGCTGAAGCAAACATTATTTTGTTTTAGTTTTAATCTGCTTGCTGAATACAACGCGCTCGGAGGTGAACACATGCAGACCCCCAGTTACTGTAATCCCTCTTCTCACCTTTCATTCACGATAGGTGTGAAGTTATCAAACCGGTTTCGCTGATGGGGGAATTGGCAGAATTGAGGGGTTTAAAAAGAATTAACAAGACCGAGCAGACGTCTCTGTCTAAAATATATTTCGCCAGCACATTGTACTGGAGCTCAGCACGTCTTCTTTCCTTGATTTAATCTGTAATATTGTGAAATAATAAGTGAAATGTATTTCGCATATATGCTTAAATATTCCTTTTTATTTACGGACATGTGTATTGTGTTTGATTTGGATTATTGCGAGACGCAGTGACTTTCTGCCATTTTTATCGATAAATCGAACAGGTTTATCAGCCTTTTGATCACAGAACGCTGCCTTTTGTAAAGTGAAAGTTTACGGACAAATCGGGGTTCACGCACGCACAGCTTTATTTCAGTCATAAATTCACACAAGATCCACATTCTAGATATTATTTCCAGCCATGGTCAAATAATGGATGAAATGCTGGACACAAACAGCAAGAAAACATTTTTGCTGTTTGCATATGTTTATTATTATAAAAAGCCCGAAGCACTTTGTGTACATATAAGAATATTTACAAAAATATATAGATTTTTTTGTTCGTTCATGTCTTCTTTTGGTGCTCACACGTCGACACATTTTTACGTTTTAACAAAGATATTTTGTCATATTCACGAATCAGGACATTCGCATAGTTAACACTAACTGAACAACAGGTCTTTACTTCATAATACATCTGTTCTTAAAAAGGAATATTTAGGCAAATACGCTAAATATAATTCACTTAAATATTACAGATTCAAACTAGAAAATGAGCTTCAGTTCATACAAAATGTCTAGGAAGGAAACTGTTGTCGTTATTTTACAAAATCTGAACATATTCAGTAAATTTGTGAATTACACAAAGAATTTGTAACGATGCGGGTCGCGCGAGGGGCAGAGCCGCGCTTAAATTGTTCAGAACGGGCAGATCCACAGGCTGCTACCGCGTGGAGTTCTGAACAGCCACTGGCGCGGCCACTTATACACGCTACTGCCAGACAAACTAAGCATCTGTTCAGCGTGCGCGCTCAGTTTACTAGTGCCACAACCATCCTCCCCATCCCCCCCCACCCCCGCTCTCTCTCTCAAATAAATAAGGGCATAAGCCCCGAGAGGATACAAGTTTTTGCTTTAGTTTTCAGAGCCCGTCCGTTCTCGCGTAGAGACGACGGAGCTCTGTTTATTTTGTGTTTTCAGTATCCTTTTGTTTCCGTTTAAATTGTTAATTAATAATCCCACGACATCTCCAAACGGAAAGGTCTTCCCGTGCACATCACAAGCACTCTCACATACTCCTATTTCGTTTACCCATCTAAAGTCCTGCATATAAGTAACATTTTATAAGTACAATTCTAAGTAAATTACAAACTGCTTGTAATGTAAAATATGAATAAAACAGTGTTAGACACACATATATAATATGGTAGTATATACAATGAAGAAGAGTGCTCAAATGTAAAGCAAACGCAATTATTAATTTATTCTGTATATTTAACTTCATTCAACCGTTTAAGTTACTTGAAAAAATAACGTGCCTACCAGTCCATTATTATTTTCTGTTCAAATTTAAAGATGCACACGCGTGTGCAAAAAGTCAAAGTAAAACAAAGAATACGAAAGTGTATAATCTTTAATAAACTTAGCCTAAAACAATATTGTCTCCCATGCTGAAGCAAACATTATTTTGTTTTTGTTTTAGTCTGTTTGTTGAATGCAACGTGACTGCGCGCTCCGAGGTGAACAAACGTCTCTGTCCAAAATGTATTTTGCTAGCAAAACAAGCATAAATAGAAACAAATAAAATGTTTAATGATATCAATTAAATCAGACTTCATAGTTGGATTTGATACTTTGAGTGTAATTCATACATTTACTGAATATATTCACATTTTGTAAAATAACGAAACCCGTTTCCTTCTTGGACCGCACGTCTACTTTCCTTGTTTTAGTCTGTAATATTTAAGTGAAATACATTTTGCGTATATGCTTAAATATTCCTTTTTATTTATGAACAGGTGATGTCCTGATTCGTGAATGTCAACATGTCTTCTTTAAACCGTAAAAATGTGTCGCGCACCATCAGAAGACATGAATGAACAAATATAAACATGAAGTGCTTAGGGCTTTTTATAAAAATAATCATCTGGCTTTTTTGCTGTTGTGTCCAGCATTGAATAATTATTATTATATTCCATTATTTGATATAATGCAGATCAAACATACATCACCTGTCCATGAATAAAAAGGAATATTTAAGCATATACGCAAAATGTATTTCACTTAAATATTACAGATTAAAACAAGGAAAGTAGACGTGCTGAGCTTCAGTACAATGTGATGCGGACAAAAGGTACAGGAAGGAAACGGGTTTCGTTATTTTACAAAATCTGAATATATTCAGTAAATTTATGAATTATACTCAAAGTATCAAATCCAACTATGAAGTCTGATTTAATTGATACCATTAAACATTTTATTTGTTTCTATTTATGCTTGTTTTGCTGACGAAATACATTTTAGACCGAGACGTCTGCTCGGTCTTGTTAATGCTTTTTAAACCCCTCAATTCTTCCAATTCCCCAATCAGTGAAACCGATTTGATAACTTCAAACCTATTGTGAATGAAAGGTGAGAAGAGGGCTTACAGTAACTGGGGGTCTGCATGTTTTCACCTCGGAGCGCGCTGTCACGTTGTATATGAGCGAATAGACTAAAACAAAAACAAAATCATGTTTGCTTCAGCATTGGAGACAATATTGTTTTAGGCTAACTTTATTAAAGATAAATAAAAATAGTAATGGGCTGGGAGGCACGTTATTTTTTCATGTAACTTAAACGGCTGAATGAAGTTAAATATACACAAATTAATAATTGCGTTTGCTTAACATTTGAGCACTCATTTGTAAATAGCTTTTTCATTGTATATACAGTACTACCATATTATATATGTGTCTAATACTGTTTTATTCGTATTTTAATTACATGCAGTAATTAAGCTGTGACTGAGAAATTTGGCCCGGCTTTTAGATGAAGTCCTTATTTATAATAATATAAATACAATTTATATTCTCTATATACTTGTCGAATATAGTCCTTCAGAGCAAGCACGGTGTCAGAAGATTTTGCTGAATCTCTTCTCACCTTTCATTCACGATAGGTGTGAATTTATCCAACTGGGTGCGCTGTTGGCAAAATTTTATTTCCCCAGCAAATTAAATCAGACTTCATAGTTGGAGTTGATACTTTGAGTGTAATTCATGAATTTACTGAATATTTTCAAATGCAGATTGACCTGTATATAAACTTGATAACTAGCGAATGCTTTAGTAAAGGGCTCTAAAACAGTGGCAATATGAATGACACTGGAATATTACAGAACGTGTGAGTTGACGCCCATGCACTGATCACAAACCATTAAAATGTTGGATTTGAATTAAAATGCCACATATATATATATATATATATATATATATATATAAATACATTTCACACACACACACACACACACACACACACATATATATGGCTTTTAAATTAAAATCCAACATTTTAACACGTTAAGTATATTCATGTTTAATTAAATTCTTAAGTTCCCGTGTTCCAGTGTTCATGCAGTAATTTGGTCATGTCACCCATGGGGTGACACTATGATTATTCATTATTTATTATTATGCTTACTCACATAGAGAGATTTTGTTTGATGCAAATTGACGTGTATATCAACTTGATAACTAGCGAATGCTATTAAATGCCACATATGTTTACCCCATGGGTGAACATGACCAAATTACAGCATAAACACCATATATACAGTATATATAATTATTATTATAATTATAATTGTTATAATATATATTATAATTATTTTTATTTTCTCCTGCTATGGTAGGAGAAACTAACATTACTAACATTTAAAACTATTTATTATAATAAGTGGTGCAGACGTGTATAATAAACCAGCACAAGTTTAGAAAAAAATTTTTTTGACCCTAAATAGATGCCGAATTATTTTTAAGGTGTGCCAGCTGGCACTATTCTAATATTGCTCTTTGTCAGGGTAAATCGTTCAGGGACAACCCCATAAAATTCCATGTACTGTAAATAGGTACTGTACATCTGTATGAATAAACCGAGATGCCCCCGTCCCCCACCCCTCCCGGGCTCCTCCTTTTGTGTGGACCACTGAGCTTCTACAGATTCTAAAATTGACAGCTACTGTTTTTTAATACCTGCAGTGGAAGAGTCTGAGAATTTATTTACCATAAGCTTTGATGTATTGTTTTTAATCACAACCTATGATTTCACCTATGCTATTTTTCAAATGGAATATTTTTTATGTTACACTCTAAAAACTGCTGGCTTAAATGTTAAAGTGCTGGGTTATTTTAACTGTTACTGGTTACTGTTTTAACCACTGCAGAGATAGTTAATCAGCGTTAGCTTTTACTACTACTATTAATGATAATAATACTGAATGGAGAAAGCGCAGTCAAATAAGTAGGAGAGGAGAGTATTGCAGGAAAGATGAAAATGAAGAATAAATACATATCAGTATTTAAAGTTTGAGCCTGACACGTTTATAAGCTTTGTCGCTTGCTGTCAATGGGCGCCTAAGAGAGAGAACACATGTTTGGCTTCAGTAGACACACAACACTTCAGATTGAAACACGACTGCCCCCTACAGATAATGAACGGCATTTTCACAGCTTCCCACGAGCTGCAGCGGAAGCGCGCGAGATCCCTTTTCTCGAAACGTGCGTTCTTAATGGCCAGATCTGTACATGATTCTGTTAGCAATTTTACAAACATATACACAGTATATGGAAACCGTCATTCAGTATGGTAATGCCTACTTTATGCAAATATTTTTGTGTATAATCTTATAGTTTTTTTTTCCTAATTGTTTCATCATCAGTTTTAACATACTGTATTTTTGTTCTATCTAACTACAATGTACAGAATTTAATGTGCCTGATTTTATATCTTTGTTTTTTGTATAGGAGAAGTGCATGGATAAGCCTGGTCCAAAGCTTGACTCAAGAGCAGAGGTGTGTTTAATAAGTTGTGTTGAACGCTTCATTGACACAAGCCAGTTCATCCTCAACAGACTTGAACAAACTCAGAAGACAAGAGACTCCTTCTCAGAGACCATAACAGACTAGCTGGAACCTGACACCAGAACAGACATTATCTGTTCCCACGCTTGTGAAATAAGTAAAGAAACAAGGAACAATGAAACCTCATCTAAAACTTATAATTTGTAACAAACTCCTATTTCTAATTTTCCTATTTCTAAGTTTTACGCATGACGGCTGGATAATGTGTTTCTAAAAACAGAGAGTGGCTTGCGTCAGGTTACTTCCGAAATACATTATTAGTAGGAGTACCCTCTCTACTATTGTTATGGTTCTTGTATACTGTGGAACCTTGTATTGCAAATAAATTGGTCTGCGAGCGTTTTTGCAAGATGAGCAATATATATTTATTTTACTTCATAAACGAGCGAGGTCTCTATGAGTAGTACGCATGTGCTTTGTCTGCTGAGTGTTGCGTGATTGGAGTCTCTCTCTCTCTTTCAGAAAGCAGAGATTTCTGTAAGTGTCATTAAAGAGGTTCCATGAGACCCACTCGCACACACTTACGGAATCACTGCTGTACGTGAGGATGAAAATACGCAAGCATACCCGAGCATGGAGAAAAAAATTATGTAAATGCTGGCCAGTAGGGGAGGGGTGTGTGGACTAATTGTTTTGGGGCATGTTAAAAATCGATTGTGTTTATTGTGAAAGTGCTCTAAGAGAAGCCCGGGACCGCTGTTGGCATTTAAGGGTGTGTTCACACTTTTGTAATTCTGCTCTCTTGATTCAAACTGAAGGATAAAATAATACATTAGTTTGGTTGATTGGTATTAGTGTAAATTTTTATGTAAAAAAAATTCCCCTAAATTTTCCCCTAATTTAGTCGTATCGAAATTCCCCCGTCACTAGAGACTCCCACATTAAGGCTACTACAATCACTCACTCGGGAGGGGTTTCCACCGAACCACATGATGCCAAGCAACTGCATCTTTCCAAACTGCTTGCTCACTCAACATTGGGGACAGCGTAACGCGCTCGGATGTCAGCGCTATCTGCTCCTGCCATTCTGGGCCTTTTAGTCTAGTTTTATTATTAATGAAAATGTAACATTTTAGCAATAAGTGACTGTAGGGTTAATTAATAACAATCTAGTCTAGCCAAAAAGCTTTATTTTTGTTTTTCACAAAATAATTATCTTAGCATTTAAAATTTATCTTTTCAAACTGATGTTTTCAGGTAATAATATAAATTTTTTTTATTATCATAGCAACTGCTGCATGTCCAATACTCGGGTTCTTTTTTAAAATTTAATTAATACATTGGACTGTTGTAAGGATAGCGTCTATGGATCGCAATCATTTTCTAGCCTATTAGCTTAATAGGTTTGGCAACAGTTTAGCTATAAAAATAAAATACATCACATGCAACAAAACATAATTACCAAGAAGAGCCTTTAAGGGCGTTTTCACACTGGGGTCCCGGATCCGTTTCCGAGCACACTTGGCCCCGGGACCAGCTGATTTTTGTCTGTGAGAATGCAATCGCTCCAAATCGTTCCGCATTCGGGAACGAATCCCTGGACCGATTGCAGACGATTCATGCATTCTCGATCACAGAAGGCAGGACATAAGTGCTCAAAAGAGGAAGTGACATAATTACAGTTCGTCTCCGTACACAAACAAACGTGGCTAGATAATCGGACACTATACATAAAACCCCCGATTTTTACTGAAGTACAGTGGAACCTTGGATTACGAGCATAATTCGTTCCGGAAGTGGGCTCGTATTCCAAAACACTCTTAAACCAAATCATCATTTCCCATAAGAAATTATGAAAACTCAAATTATTAGTTCCACAGCCCCCAAAAATAAATAAATAAAAATAAATAATACAATCTACTTTACCTTTAAAAAAAAAGTACAAATAAATCCTGACAGATAAGTATTTCCGTGTGTGTGTGTGTGTGTGTGTGTGTGTGTGTGTGTGGAATTAGCCCCTTCCCTCGCCTCGTTTTACACAGTAACACTCCTCCTCCCTCTCCCCAAATTGCTCTTTAAGATTCACAACAAACACACACACAACGGAAACACCGTTTTAACAGGAAAAAAAGAAATCTCTCTGAGACTGGCATGAGCGTATATTAACAGACTCACTTTTTAAGTCTCACAACAAGCGCATAAACACAGTGGAAACACCGAGAAACGGAAAAAAGCGAGACTGGCACGAGTGCATACTAAAGAAATCACTTAAGTGAGAGAGTGACGCTGGATGTCAAAATAAGAGTTGCATGTGTGAAGCATGATACTCGGCGCTCGTAAACTAATACTTGCTCGGTTTCCGAATAAAAAATTATTAAAAATCTTTGCTCGGTTTGCGGAACACTCGTAAAGCACGTTACTCGCAACCCGAGGTTCCACTGTATTTAGACGCGCACGCGTACAGCAGCACTGAGCAATGCCGTGCAGAGTTAAACACCCTGTGGCTCGCGCAGTGCGATACTGAAGTGAGGAGAAGATAAACAATAGGATAAAAACCATCCAGTGTGATCAAGTCGGAACCCCTCTGACCCACAGCAATATCTAAAACTACCTTGAGATTTTTTATGGATGCCTTGATGTGTCTCTTTTCAGGTTTGTGGTATTTTGTGCCCACACTGTTTGCTGTCCAATATTACTACAGATCTACTTTTTTTTCCCTCATTCAAAATAAATAATTCAATATAAAGAATATAAATTCCCAATTCAATATAAAGAAAATGGGCCCAAGTATCAGCGTTTCTTTTTCGCTCAAGTAATTTCAACATAGCTTTCAACATCTCGGCATTCCACACGCAAACTACTAATGGTGACCTGGGAAATAATGCAGCTCGTGCCATAATGAATGAACACCGTACTGCATTGGATTGTGACAAAAATTAAATGTTGATGAAAATAAAGACATATGAACCACATTTTTTTACTTTTGTCTTTTTTCATGACCAATTTTACATGCTGTCACTGTTTATTGATACCTGTAATGTCTCTTCATTGTCTTCGTGTTAGTCATAGGAAAAATGTTGTCAACGAATATTTTTCATCATCATAAACCTAAAGACATAACAGAAGGCATGTGGATACGGTCACAACCTAATTGGATGGATTTCCTTTGAACTTTCAAAAACAATGCTGGATGCTGGGACAAATGTCCTTATTAGCATGATGCATGATAGTATCTTTCCATCTGAAGACTCATGAACAATTTATAAAAATATACAGTCAAAACAGTCACATGCAACAACAAAGACATGTGGCATGTAGGTGATGGTTCCAACCTCTGCACTAAAATATTATGTGCAATGAACATTTGAAGTAAAGAACCAGGTATTTCATCGTAATAATCATATGCAATATTTACAATACTGGTGACGCAGAAAATTTCTTTGCCTTGCAATTCCTGTTCCCTTTATGCAGTTATAGTTTAGTTCATGCATAATTAGCTGGTTATGGTGCATATTTACATATTAGTAGACCCTTTTCTTAAGAACTTCTGGGTGTTGCCTGGGTCTTCTATTTAGTGGCAGAACATCTTGTAATAACAGGACAAATAGACAAGGGGATTTTAGAATAAAAAGAGGAATATTCACGCACCACTGTAGCATGCTTCTGACATCCATTACACACATTAATTAAAGGTAAATGTTTATCTTGCATAATAAACCAGAGGGAAATGCTTTTTAAAAACTGCAAATATGACAAATATTAACTGTTCCATAATGATAAACCTACCTCAGGTTACGCAGATAAAGCAGAGAGTTTCAATTTGTCTCTGGAATCTGACAACAAAAAACTGAATTTTTTATCAGTTGGTTATCTGTGTGATCACCCAGGTGGTTGTGGCAGCTATCAACAGCATCATGACTCCAGTCTCCATTAAAGAAAAACATTGTACCATGTTTTAGAGATAAATGGAGATTTCCACAGGTGGCAGGTTCAATAAATGGATGTAGGTTCAATTATACTGTATGTATAACAAATATAATAGTGGGGATGTTCTGTGTACATTCATGTCAACATTGTAACTTTTACAAAATTGATAAAATATTTATTTAGTTTAGTAATTTCACACACGCTTAATTTTTTGCTGTTTTTCAAAGCTCTCAATTTCAATAATGTACCTGAAAGACACGAAGACTCTGATCATCCTAACTAAATTCAAAAGAGACATGTTTACACACAGAAGAAGAACCTAAAAGTGAAAGTGCGTTCTTCAGCTCCCCTGTTTGCTTTCATTTACTTTTCAAAGTCTTCTCTCTCCTGTTGTTGTACATTTCAGAGTTTTGGAAAATCCTTCATCACTTTCCTCTGGTTTTGCTTGATGCTCTGAAAGTCAAGACTCTCACACTTTGTCTTCTAGTTACGTGTAACAGCCCTCAGCGTAGCCTCTCTGGCACATTTGTGATTTGGTTGGTCAACAGATTTAACTTCCCTTGTGAAAAGTAAGTACAGTGGAACCTCGGATTGCGAGTAACGTGGTTTACGAGTGTTCCGCAAACCGAGCAAAGATTTTAAATAAATTTTTAATCGTAAAGCAAAACAAGTATTAGTTTACGAGCGCCGAGTATCATGTATCACGCATGCGACTCTTATTTTGACATTCAGCGTCACTCTTGCGCTGCGGAATTCTTTCAGCGTCTCTTATGTGAGTGTGCGCGTAATTTGACATCGACACACACACACGCACAGACACACTCTCGCCTTTTCACTCCCTCCCCGGCTTCACAAACACACAGAAACTCTGCTCTGTCGCGATTCTTTTCAAAGGTAAGGTGCTGGTTAATTTGTTTTGTTTTTGCAGTGATTCCCTTTGTATGCTCACGCCAGTGTCAGAGAGCTTTCTTTTTTTCCTGTTAAAACGGTGTTTCCATTGTGTGTGCGTTTGTTGTGAAACTTAAAAAGTGATTCCCTTAGTATGCGCTAACGCCAGTCTCAGAGAGATTTATTTATTTTTGTTGTTGTTAAAACGGTGTTTCCGCTGTGTTTGTTGTGAAACTAAAAAAGTGATTCCGTTAGTATGCGCTCATGCCAGTCTCAGAGAGATTTATTTTTTCCTGTTAAAATGGTGTTTCCATTGTGTGTGTTTGTTGTGAAACTTAAAAAGGAGGAGGAGTGTTACTGTGTAAAACGAGGCGAGGGAAGGGGCTAATTCCACACACACACACGGCGCCTGCGCTCACCAACGGAAACAATTATCTGTCGGGATTAAAGTGCAGATTCATTTGTTTTATTTTCATTTTATAGATTGTATTAATTATTTTTATGTATTTAATTTTTGGGGCTGTGGAACGAATAATTTGAATTTTCATTATTTCTTATGGGAAAAAGATGATTTGGTTCATGAGTGTTTTGGGACACGAGCCCACTTCCAGAACAAATTATGCTTGTAATCCAAGGTTCCACTGCATAAATAAATGCTTTTTTGGTAGAGGGAGGATTTTTTCAGATTTTCTCCTTATTTTAGTTGTGTCCTTAAGGCACTCCCACATCAAGGCTACTACTAGGGAAAGCCGAAGACTATGACATGATTTCTCCGAACCACATGATGCCAGCCAAACTGGCATTTGGCAGACTTTTCAAACTGCTTGCTCACGCACCATGGATTGGGCCATAACACACATGGAGGACAGTGCTATCCGCTCTTTCCTTTTGTACGAGCTCAGCGACTCCCACGATTGGCTTAGAGTGCAGAGCTCCTCCCATCCCATCTAAGATACTGTAGATTGGAAAATTAAGCTCTCTCTCTCTCTTCAGGCCCCCCTGTCTGTCAGTGATGGCTGACACATTAATGCTATTCACCAGCCATCACTATAACAGACAGGGTGGGCCTGGAGATATATATATATATATATATATATATATATATATATATATATATATATATATATATATATATATATATATATATTTATTTATATTTCTATATATTTATATTGCTTTTAATTGTCAAAGCATTCATAGAATCTAAATAAATAATCCTAATAAAAGGGGTGTTGTAGTACTATGGGTGGGGGCCCTGGATTCTTTATAGGAGTAATTAACTGCGGTTACCTGATTACTGTTAAAAGCCAACATACGTGTTCCAATACTTTTGAATATGCTACAAAATTTTAAGAGAATGGACGGTGCCTACACTTAGTAGGATCATAGTTATAATTTTCAACCCACTAAGAACATAGTTGTTCTAATTAGTAACCAGCAGAAACTTCAGACTAGTATTCAGTCCAAAGAAAAACTCTGTTCTTTCCTCTACCACCATGTAAGACAGCTGTCTGTCCTTCTACATCCAAGTCACTTAACAAGCTCATTTTATCAACACCGAGTATGTTACATAATCATCACATTAATCATGGGTAACAACATACGCTGCTATCACATCTACAGAAGGTAGGAAACCAGAATGTGCTTTACCACCACACTCACCGCCTCAGCAGCACGACAGCGGGCGATTTAAATCAGTTGCCTTTTGTCATCCTTGAAATGACCGCCAGGTGGTGCAAATGGACATTTTGCAAAAAGACTGAAATCTCCGCTGCAGAGGAAACGTCTACAGCAGGAGTGTCCAAATCCAGTCCTCGAGGGCCAGTGTCCAACACAGTTTGGTGCTTCTTCTTATCAAACACAGCTGATTTAACTAATCTGTTAATTACTAGGTTCAGTGGGTGTGTTTAGGTGTTGGTGAATTACAAACTGTGCTGGTCACTGGCCCTCCAGGACTGGATTTGGACACCCCTGGTCTACAGTTTATTCATTTTTCATGCGAATTGCATCATCTGAAATTTGTTTTCCATTGGTTTATGTAAAAGCAAACATTTCATATATATTTTTCACGTCTATAAGGCAAGTATTCACAGCGTTTTTGGTTCATTTTTTCACATGCTCAAGTTCACAAAATCATGATGTTTTGTTGTCACACCTGTAATGCAGTGAGTGCACACTACTATTCAGCATAAACACTTAAACATAAGCATTAATAATAGATTAATGTTTGAGCAAGTGGCAATGTAAAAGTTTCATATTGATAATCAATGTCAAAATATTAACATTAATTATCAATTATCCCAAGTAAACTAAGGTAAATTAAGGATATCTTGAAACATAATGCAATAACTACTTTTATTTATTTAATCATGGATTGTGTTTAGAGTGATTAAAATTTACTTGAAAGTATCTGATAAATTACAAACTATAATAAAACAGTATTAAACACAAATATATGATATGGTGGTATAGACATTGAAAAAGCTATTTACACGCGAGTACACAAGTCTAAAGCAAAGGCAATTATTAATTTATAGCGTAAATTTAACCTCATTCAGCCATTTAAATTATACGAAAAACAACGTGCCTACCAGCCCACTATTATTTTCTGTTTAATTTTAAAGATGCCTGTGTGTGTGCAAAAAGAGAAGTAAAACAAAGGATACAAAAGTGTATAATAAGTTAGCCCAAAACAATATTGCTGAATGTGTATGTGCTTTAAATATACAGTAAACAATATACACTGCCTTTTGCAAAGTGAAAGTCTGATAAACGCATCTCAGATATGAGCAAATTTATTGATAAATCCCCCAGAAATGCAACAAACAAATATCTATCTATATATATATGATATCGGCCTGTAATTAGAAAGCTGACAGGGGTCAAGGTCAGGTTTCTTGATTAGCGGTTTAATAACGGCTAGTTTAAAGGATTTGGGGACATACCCACTATTGAGTGAACAATTAATCTGTTTGAGAAAATGTGTCGGTATAGGATCTAATATACAGGTTGACGATTTTGAAGAAGAGATGAGGGGAGTAAAGTGTTCTAAGTTCTGATGTGATGTGGTTAGATCATCTGTATTACTTAAATTGTCTGGTTTCAAAGCCTGAATTTTTTGCCTAATATTTATGATTTTGTTATTGAAAAAGTTCATGAAATCCTCACTACTGCATGATGTTGTTGTGGAGATTTCTGCAGTGGTCTTGTTTTTAGTTAATTTAGCTATGGTATTAAATAAAAATCTTGGGTTGTCTTTGTTATTTTCTATAAGAGTGGAGAGATACGTTGATCTAGCATCACTGAGAGCTTTTTTATAGTTCAGGATGCTCTCCTTCCAAGCTATTTGGAATACTAACAATTTAGTTTGGCGCCATTTACGTTCAAATTTTCGAGCGGTTTGTTTTAAAGCGCGTGTGTGGTCATTATACCAAAGAGTGAGTTTCTTATCTCTAATCATTTTCCTTTTAACTGAAGCTACATTATCTAAGTTATTATTCTATAACAAAGTGCTGACTCTAAATATTCATTCGCCTGTTCGAGTTCTGTGAAGTCAGATGGCGATCCAATCAAAGTTGATAACTCTGGAAGATTATTGATAAAGCTCTGTGTGGTATTTGATGTAAATGTACGTTTAAGGTGGTCGCGCTGTGCTGTGCATACATTATTACTATGACACGCTTTAATCGAGACAAGATAGTGATCTGAGATAACTTCAGACTGTGGAATTGTGGTTATATTTCCTATACTTAATCTGAAGGATAATATTAAATCTAAAATGTGACCTGCTTTATGATCCTACTACACACTGATTTACTCCTACTGAGTCCAGTATGGACAAGAATGCTGTTCTCAGAGGGTCTTCTGGATTCTCAAAATGAATATTAAAGTCTCCAGCAATTAACGCTTTGTCTACACTTAGGGATCCTCCTTTTTACTGGGCAGTTCTTTTAAGTAGATGGCCTGATTTCCCACAGTAGAAGCAGGCTCCTACTGGATCCCCTTCATAGAGGCAGGTAGGTATGGTTCTTGTTGAGATCTTCTCTTTGAACAGGAGAGAGTCAGCGAGGACTTGATGGGTCGTAAGCAGCGCCTGCTAATGTGCTCTGAGAAGAGCGCCTTCGCTGTTCAGAGCAAATCTCATGCCGTCACAATCTGCTGGATTCATTTAGCTGGCTGGATTCAGTGCGGAGCAGAACCAGGTGAATCCAAGCGAAGACAAATGATTGCAATGTTAGGAGGTGCAAGTTAGAGTCAAACACCAAGAAAACAATCAGTGAAGCATCTGAGCTAAATCACCAAACAAGAGCCGTAGTCAAAAGAGGAAGCATTAGATCGGTACCCAGGAAATCAAAGAGAGGAGCAACAATCCAAAAACATGAAACAAAAGCTGTGATCAAAAACTAGAAAGCGCCAGATCAATGCCGGTAAATCAAATAAGCAAGGCAAACAAATCCAAATCATTAGAGAATAAATGAGAAATGAGAAAAAAAGGTGAACAAGGCAACGTGAAAGCAATGGGAAGAAAAAGCGAGAGAATTGAGGCAAAAGACACACAATAATACAGGGCAAAAAGCGATTGGTACAGAGCATATTACTGCATCAGACATCACCTTCACTAATTTAAACGCCTCTGTAAAGTTACACTTACTGACCTCTGAATAATGAAGGCATATATCCTTGGCTTTAGCCTTAGAATCACCTTAGGCTCATACTACAATCTTCTCCATTAGAGTGTTAAGTAATAAACACGTATCACAAATAAAGTTACAGTGGAACCTTGGATTACTTTCTGTTATGTCACGTTACGTTCGTAATTCGTTCTGGAAGCGGGCTCGTATATCATAACACTCGTAAACCAAACTGTATTTTCCGATAAGAAATAATGGAAACTCAAATTATTCGTTCCACAGCCCAAAAAATAATAACATAAAAATAATTAATATAAAATATAAAGTGAAAATAAAGCAGACGCTGTGTTTGTGTGTGTGTGTGTGTGTGTGTGTGTGTGTGTGTGTGTGGAATTAGCCCCACCCCTCTCCTCGTCTTAAGTAGTAAACACCCCCCTTGTCTGTATCAGCCTGCAGTGCGTGTGCGTCATTTGACACAGTGCACTTACACACACACACGACGGAAACATTGTTTTTACAGGGAAAAAAAGGAAATCTTTCTAATGACACTCAACTGAGCACAGACTAATGGAATTACTGCTTTAAGGTAAAAATAAAACAGATTAACATGCACTTTACCTTTGAAAAGAAGTGCGACAGAGCAGTGTTTTTGTGTAGAGCAGAGAGAGAGAGTGTGTGTCCGTGTGAAGGCGACGGGGGGCGGGGAGTGCACGTGTGTGTGTGTAAATGCACGGTGTCAAATGATGCACGTGCACTGCAGGCTGATACAGAGAGAAAATGGATCTTTAACCTTTCTAGTGAGACTTTCTTTTGCTTTACACGCGCGCACACGTGTTATAATAAACGCTGTACACACAAACATACAAACACAAAATAAAAGATGTTTTACATGCACAAGTGTGATCACAGTGTTATAGTAAACAATACACGTGTGTACTGTTGTTGATTATACTAGTGAGAGACGCGCACTAAGACCCAGCAGGGGAGACGATTACCCACAATTTCGCAGCGCAAGAGAGATAAAAACCGTTGGCTCAGTTGTGTTCACGAAGCTCAGCATCAAAACAAGAAGTGCATGCGTGATACATGATATTCGGTAATCGTAAACCAAGACTTGTTCGTTTTCCAAGTCAAAATTTATTAAAAATCATTGCTCATCTTGCGGAACACTCGCAAACTGCATTACTCGCAATATGAGGTTCCACTGTATTACTACAGACTGAGGAAGTATGACTAAACATCTGGCATTGAACTTAATGTTCGCTATGATAACATACCTCACTCAGAGTTTAGTTGCTATCATGGATGGATTCCACTTGTTGTTTTTAAACTAGTGTGTTCTCAAAAATCAGAACAGTGAAAAAAAGGCAAAAGTGAAAGATGCAATAAAATAAAATAAATAAAAAATCTTAAAAACTGTTCGTTTCTTAATATAAATGGTGAAAAAAGCTACAATTGGGGAACTTTTGCAGTAAACGATTAGAAAACAGAACATATTATTTCATTTAGTAAAGCATTTAAGCTGTTTTACACCTGTTAAACAATTTGCTCACTTGCCTTATATTACAAAAGCAACACTTTGAAACCTTAATTTGGTATATGTTATCTATGAATTTCTTAACAACAGTTAAACCTTAATGAATAAAATCCAGTGTACTAATCCTATTTTTTTTAGTTAACCCTATAAGCCCTAAGCCATTTACTGGTTGATTTTCCTACTTTTCCTTTTAAGCTTCTTATTTTTTCTTCCTTCAGGACAGTCCGTATATGTATTTGATATCATAATACATTATTTGAATAACAGTAATTGCATTTATTTTGCATTTACATCAATAAAAAGCAAAATTGCATCTTATGAAATGTCTTTTTCTTCAAGTATCTCCCCAAAAATGTTTAAACTTCTGTTTTCTTTTCATTGTGTAGAGGAGATTTGAGGATATTGAAGAGATTGTATTACTCTATGTAATTTGAAGATATGTATGCATGATATCTAGTGGAAATAATTAATATTTATTTAATTATTCAGACATATAACATTTACCAAATCAACATTGTGAATCATTAACCTGACTTCCATACCGGATCGGTCGTGTTAACAGTGTTAAAAGTTAACAGAGTTAACAGTGAATGCTCACGGTGCTGTTGACTTACAGGGTACCATTGGAAATTGGGCTACCGTTGGTCAAAAAAGGAGAAAAGGAAAGTGTATTCATAGGCAGAGAGAGAAGAGGAAGTACATGAGTTTAGGAAAGACAGAAGGGACTTAAATGTTGGGACTATGACAGGGAAAGCAGAGATTTGGTTGACATGATGCAGAGTAAAAAGATGGATATACTGTGTGTACATGAATAGCAAGATAGCAGGATTCAAGTTGTTTTACCATGGCATGGATTGGAAAAGAAATGGAGTAGGAGTATCCTGAAAGAGGAGTTTTTAAAGAATGTTCTGGAGGTAAAAAAAAAAAAAAAAAGCATCAGACAAGGTGATGAGTCAGAAGCTGGAAATTAAAGGTGTGATGTTCAATGTTGTTAGCGTTTATGCTACACAAGTAGGATTTGAATTAGATAGAAAGAGAAATTCTGGAGTGAGTTAGATGAAGTGATCCAGAGCATCCCCAGAGGGAAGTGAGTGGTGATTGGTGCAGAAGGATATGTTGGAGAAGGGAACAGAGGTGATGAGAATGCGATGGGGAGGTTTGGTCTTCAGGACAAATATACAGAAGGACTGATACTGGTGGACATTGCAAAGAGGATTGAAATAGCCGGAAGATGCAGAAACATAGGGTGACATATAAAAGTGGAGGCAGAAGCACTCAGATTGACTACAGCTTGTGTCGACGTGGTAATCTGAAAGAGATGAGTGACTGCAAAGTATTGGTAGGGAAAAGTGTAGCCAGACAGCACAAAACGGTGGTGTGTAAAATTACCCTGGTGGTGAGTGAGGTGAAGGGGACAAAGGCAGAGCAGAGGAAAAGTGGTGGAAGTTGAAAATAAAATAATGTAAATACACTTAAGTACAAAATTAGTTGTTCCAAAATAGCAAACTTCAAGTATACTAGTCATTTTTACTTGGGAAGACAGACATTAGTATTAGAATATACAGATACAGTATTAGTTCAAACCTGATGTGTTCACTGCTATAAAGTAAAAATAAAACAAGTTAACCTGCACTTTACCTTTGAAAAGAATTGGGACAGAGCAGTGTGTGTGTGTGTGTGTGTGTGTGTGTGTGTGTGTGTGTTTGTGAAGATGAGAGGAGGAGGGGAGGGGCATGGTGTCTGTCCGGACTTTGAGAAGCCCTATTATATAGCCTAAAAATGTTATTGCAAATGGTCAAAAGACAAAACTTAATGCTGTATTAACACATAATTAGATGACAATATCGCAATCCATTTAGTAACACTCACATGCATTGGTTATACCTGTTACTGTTATTAAACAGGTTGCAATATGGTTGTTGAGTTAACTTAAGATTTTGAACAGCAATGAGAAATAATTAGTTTGGCCAGCAAATTTCTCTAAAAGTTGAGTAAACTTTAAAACGCTGTGCACCTTGTTACTAAACTTTTTTTTGTTTGTTTTCCCAATGGCTGCTTATGGAAAAATGTATGAGTGTCACTGTGGTGTCGTTGGTTATGCCTTTACTGTTTTTAAACAGATTGCAATTAAAAAACACCCCAACCATAACCCAGCCGCTGGGTCACTATTGGACAGAACACATGCTGGGTTGTTTTGAAGTGCTGGGTTTAACCATTTAACCCAGAATTCTGGGTTGTTTATGTGACCCAACCAGTGGGATAAATTGACTTTCTAGCTGGGTTAAATGTTAAAGTGCTGGGTTATTTTATTTGACCCAACCAGTTGGTAAAATTAACACTCTTCCTGGATTGACACATTCCATAAGATTTTTTTTTTTCAAAAAAGACCCCAAATGTACACAACTTTACATGACGTAATGTAGATTGTCACAGAATAAGAAAATGTGAATAACTCAATTTTGATAAAAATGTCAGACAAAACTATATAATCCCAAGGTGACCATTTGTTAAATATAAAATAAATGGAACATAAACACACTCTGTAAAACAATAAAAACAAGAGGCCCCTGTGAATCTGATTTGAATTGCATTTTTTTCATTTAATACAATGTTTAAACATCTTTTATATAGAAGTTTTCAATGCAAATCTTATAATGCGCACATGGCATCAAACATTCCCCATCTTAATATTTTAACTATTAGTTATTTAACGATTAGTATTTCATTTCCTTCAAAATGACATTAAAAACAAAAACGATAAAACTTTTTAAAACATTATTGATTAAATAAGGGGTGAAAAAACTGTTCTCAAAAATTTAACAGATGAGTACTCATGTCCATCAATCTGAACTACAGTATGCTGGAGAAACTCGCAGGTAGCATATTGCTTTGTGTATTTAACATCAAAGACTAAAATAAAACTTACAAACAGTCTGTATCAAAAGCATTGCCTCCAACAATGGGAAAGTCCTGTCAGATGCCTCTTTGTGCCCCAAGGCACAAAACATGGAACAATGCTCCAGACATCTCCATATTTCGCAGATGTCATTCCCATCATGTTGGTCCCCACCTGTGGATTACACACCATCACTTAGTGTTGAAATATTATTAACATTTACGTCAAGCTTTTTTGTTAAGGATGTACAGCTACATATGTATTTAATGCAAAATGATTTTCTCCTGTCAATACACAAAAATACATAATGTGAACATGAATTTAGTGTATATTTCTGACTAATTTACATCACTATTTTTAACGCATGAGGGATAACAGGATACGGCGCTCCATCTGGATTTAATACAAAACATTCACCCTAGATGAATATGATATTTAGGTGATGAATTTACAACTTATAATAAATATTTTATAAGAATGAAAAAAGCTTGTTTTAAACTACATCTTAAATATGAAGCATTCTCATTTTTTATGAAAAATATTAATCCCACACCACCATATCAAAGCTCTTACCACAACTTTCCAAAAAAATAAGTAAAAATTTACATTAACTTACCATACAATACTGAGTGCTCTGAGCATGATCCACTCAGAAGTGAAGAATCCAGAAAGTTTGCCAAAGAATTGTCCAGACTGTCCATACACAACTTTAGTGAAAATTACTAGTAATTTACCTAAAATTACATTTAAGATCACATTTAGTAAATTTAGGCTTTTATTTGTGTGTACTACAAATGCACTTTAGTCATAAAATACATTACAGCTGACTAATGGCATAGAATATAAAAACTCCCTACAGCCCCATATCAAAGCAAAAAAATAAAAATGAGCTTGCTCCTACTACAACTACAACATTTAAAATTTGGGTAAAAATTCAGATTAACTTACCATAATATACTGCCAGCTTTAAGGGGCGTGCCTCTCGCTTCAGAAGTGAAGAATACAGAAAGTTTGTCATGCTGTTTCTCAAAGAACAGACTTGACTTGGAAGTGCACACTCGAGGGTTTGAAGACACCGGGTATATTGCAAATGGAACACAGCGTTGCGTCACACAGCTGAGATACCATAACCATATTATATCAAAGATTGCCTTCTAGAAATGCACAAAATGAAATAAATCCACTGTTTTAATCACTGCAGAGACATCACAGCCAGCGGTAGTTTTCAGAAGTTCTTTTCAGAAGCAGCGTTGGGCAGCTACATGAGCGCAGGGCACCTGTATTGCCTGCCTACAGCTAGGGCAGTTTTTTTTAATAGAATAAAAAATTAAATAAATAAATCTTTAATACCCGATTGGTGTTTTGAGATGTACACAGATACATTCTCACGTAAACAACTCTTAAAACTTCACTTTGTGACACAATAACAGTAATATTTCAA
>JAAGKR010001257.1:77837-134010 GCA_011419295.1 Clarias macrocephalus
GAATAAACATGGAAATGAGATTGCTCCTACCACAACTACAACATTTAAAATTTGGGTAAAAATTCAGATTAACTTACCATAATATACTGCCAGCTTTAAGGGGCGTGCCTCTCGCTTCAGAAGTGAAGAATACAGAAAGTTTGTCATGCTGTTTCTCAAAGAACAGACTTGACTTGGAAGTGCACACTCGAGGGTTTGAAGACACCGGGTATATTGCAAATGGAACACAGCGTTGCGTCACACAGCTGAGATACCATAACCATATTATATCAAAGATTGCCTTCTAGAAATGCACAAAATGAAATAAATCCACTGTTTTAATCACTGCAGAGACATCACAGCCAGCGGTAGTTTTCAGAAGTTCTTTTCAGAAGCAGCGTTGGGCAGCTACATGAGCGCAGGGCACCTGTATTGCCTGCCTACAGCTAGGGCAGTTTTTTTTAATAGAATAAAAAATTAAATAAATAAATCTTTAATACCCGATTGGTGTTTTGAGATGTACACAGATACATTCTCACGTAAACAACTCTTAAAACTTCACTTTGTGACACAATAACAGTAATATTTCAAACATTTTTGAGGCTGCCATTTGGAGAAACCAGAGGATAAAGAATAAACCAGTTGTTGGCTCAAAATAACCCAACCAGGTGTTCATTTGTAAATGACACACTACATCTCATTTGACCCAGCATTACCCAACCCAACAATGTGTTTAAGGTACCCAAAATAACCTAGAATTTAGACCCAGGATAAACAACCCAACAATGTATTTACAGAAACAACCCAGCATTTTTTTGTGTAAGTTTTAAATTTTTACTTTGTAGCTATTGACTATTCAGGATAAGCTGCCTTCTCTGCAGTTCAATTAGATATGTCTCCTTAATAATTCAACTTAATAAAACAATAAAATACCTCATGCATTTGTATTATTTTAAAGGATGTACTGTGATAAAGTTTGTGACAGCTATATGTGTGAGGGGATCACACTTCTGCATTTACTTCCTTCCTTTTTTGTTAAGAGCTACTTTTATGTGGTTGTTCAAAGCACATGACGTATGATTAGCTAAGTAAAAGCTGCACAAACGCTTCATAATCTGCCATTGACAAAGTACATCAAGCAGTCTAAAAGCCTGACTATGCTAAACATACACTTCTTTCAAGGTTTGAGGTTTATTATTAGCTTATTATTATTATTATTATTATTATTATTATTATTATTATTATTATTATTTATTACTATTATTGGCCTGTTATTAGTTTATTATCAACAAAACTATAGTTGCTGTTGTTAGATTCACTAGACTTTGTGTCGGTGAAAATGCATTCTAAGCACATAAAAAATATCAACTACAGTTCAAGAACAGTTACTTGGCTATTGACTTTTAACTGAATGACAGGGCCTGTGGTAAATGGTAGGCAAAGCGTCCATTTTTCTTTTTTTAACTGACCATTGTTGTGTAACTGCCCACCACGGTTAAATCTTAATAAACTTAATAAACTTAATCTTATAAACCAATAAGGATTTGAATTACACAGTACACCTTACACATTATTATGCTGATCAATCCCTGCTATCCGTTATCACCCAGATGAGGATGGGTTCCCTGTTGAGTCTGGTTCCTCTCAAGGTTTCTTCCTATTACCATCTCAGGGAGTTTTTCCTTGCCACCGTCGCTTCGGCTTGCTCGTCAGGGACAATCTTATCATTTTGATTCATACACATTCACATTTCATACAAACTTACTTCTTTTGATTGTGTAAAGCTGCTTTGCGACAATATCTCTCCTTTAACTGTAAAATGAATTCCAACATGCCGGCTGCAAGAAGTTTTTTTTTTTTCACCAAGTAATGATTCGTTGGAAGGAGAAAGTAATGCCATCCTTCCCATCAAGACAACATGGACCATTTTGCTCCCTTAAATTCTTTTTCTGACCTGTAAATTCATTTTGTTCATGGTATTTTGTTGTTGTAGCTCATCAACCTCATGCTTGATGGTTCTTGCATGTTAAGATATTTTTTGTGACTAAATTACTTTCTTGCAGCTTGAATTTGGATATATCTGGATGTCTGACATCTTTTAAGTCTTTTAATTTCTGTCGCCCCTTCAAAGACTCTTCAGTGTCTTTTTCTCTCCCACCCTTCTGTGTAAACTCTTTGGACTATTGTATATCAAAATCCCAAGCGATGATAAGACTCTAAAATACCCAAACCAACCCTTCTGACACAAACAACCATACCATGGTTAAAGTCAGACTTTTTATTTATTTAGAATGACCTCTTAATCTGCATTTGCATTCTATGCATAGTTCTGCTACCACATGACTGCATGATTGGAAAACTGTATAAAGGTGCATAGGTCCTCCTATTATAGTGGTCAGTGAATGTATAGTTCCTGCCAAAAGCAAAGCCAACTATTTTATTTTTGATGACATTTGATGCACATTCAAATCATTTTGAACCTCTAAATACTGTATTAGCTTTTCTGTTCTGATACTTTTGAAGGGAAGTGTGTGTGTGTGTGTGTGTGTGTGTGTGTGTGTGTGTGTGTGTGTGTGTGTGTAGTAGTAGTAGTAGTAGTAGTAGCAGTAGTTGAGGTCTTGAGAATACCACATCTAAGAAAAAATACATACTTTGCTTAATTTATTTAAAAAACAATAGTGTAATGTGTACTTTAAGCTTACAATTAATTTGCAGTTGTCTGCAGTTATTAATAGACTGTAATGTCTGCTGATAAGTGCTGAAGAGCAAAACAACTGGTGATATGAAAATTAGCAGGAAGCAAAAGAGGAACTGGTAAAAAAAAAAGTCCTGTGAAAGGGTGGGGTTTAGTCAACTGTTGTGCACATAGACACACTCTGAATAGGAGGAATAGAGAAGTTAGACGTTTGTGCCACCAACAAGATTGACTCTACAAAGTTTTCACAGGATATTTTGGAGAAAAAAAAATAAGGTAGGCATTCTAGGCTTCTATAAATGTAAGAAATATGATTAATTTGGGACAATGGTAAGCATCTCAGAAAAATTTGGGTTTCTTACGCAAATGGTTTCTTATGCAATTGTTTACTGGGCGGAAACATTTGAAACACAAAAAAATTATCTGGTCTGATGTATTTGCTGTAATATTTCCATAAGCTAATTCCTTGCAGCTTTAACCTCTTTTGTATTCTGGAACGGGATACTCAAAATAAGAGCTTTTTAATGTCCTCACTAATTGCCAAATGCCCCCCCCCCCCATATTTATTTGTCTTTGTGTTTATTATACCTGTCTGATTACAAGCAAACAACAAGCTTTTGTATTATATTTAATGTCCACTGATAATTTTAATGCTGAGCATAGGATGCTAAGTTTAATGGTCACTTATTTAAGGCAACAGTACTTGTGTCCAACTAACTAATTAATTTATTTAATGTTCTTAATAAGGTTTATATTTTCCTTGACTGTATCAAAACAAATCTAAATGTAACTTTCTGTAACTAAATTGCAAGCTTAAAGTCCATATAACACTCATATTTTTCATGCAAGCTTGTGAAAGGATACACAAATAAAAAGGTGACACATTCTCATTTGTAAGATTTAATTAAACTGTTTGTTGGAAATTATACTTATAAGGTTGTAAATATACCATTTGACTTCCCTGACCATTTTCATGTATTGTATCTGTAATAGCATAGATAAACGTTTTATAAAATGGCCAACATGAACAGTTTCCAGATCCCCTACCCTTTTTTATGCAGCTAGAGTTGACACAGTTGAATAGTCAAGTTGGTTCAGTTATTCTTTCTCAGTTTAACTAACGAATATGGAAAATGTTCCATAAAAAAAATTATGTTGACCGTTGTGCAGTAGTAGTAATGGGAAAATAAAGTGAAGATTATAGTTCATTGCCCAAAAGCCATGTGTGGAACACACTGTGCAGTAAATTATAAGTATACTGTAATTATAAACTTTTATTTATTGATGGACAGATATTTTTCTCAACATTCTGGTTTTCCAAATAGACTGTAGCAGTATAATATATAGCATGGATTTACATACTAAACATAAAAATAAAATTTTAATAAATAAAGTAAAGTATGTGGTTTACTGGCTGTTAAATAAAATATAGTGTAAAATGTTGCTTTAAATGACATAAAAAATGTTTTATAGGGTTTTAAAGTTGGGCTGGCATTAAAAACCATGGTTAAAATTGAGCATAGTGTATTGAAATTGCATTTAAAATTGCATTTGTATCAGCTAGAATCTTCTCTTGGCCAATGACTTCACATTATGTGTTACCTACTGTCTGCCTTCTGGTTAAATCATTCATAGAACCCATACTCATTCTGTGCTCGACATTAATGCTTTAATTAATTAGAGCAAGTAAACTAGTCTGGCAAGCACAGTTATCTATAGAACAAGTTTAAAAAATCAAGGTTATTATTTGGATGGTTATTGTTGTTACCCTCCAATAACCACTATTAAAATGCATAATTGTTGACATACGTAACTTGGTAGCAGGGTAATTGCTGAAATGTTTACACCTGCTAGCAGCAGAAAAAATATATCAATTATCATAATATTTGAACCTAGAAATCATAATTTCCGTCTGTTTTCTTTACACTTATATTCTTATTATTTCACATGAAATTTCAAGCAACTTTTCCTTTTGACCTTTTGACCTTTAGGCCTTTTGACATATAAACATTGTTGATATATCAGCTCTGTGTCTTTATTGAGAACATGTATAGTACTCTGTACACATTTTTTTTACCTCATTAAAATTAATTAGGAGAACTGAACAATTATAGTGCATGACAAGCAAAGATTTCATGAGCTAGCATGTTATATGGATTGCCATGTCATGCAGTACAATGGTTCTCACTGCTTTCTCAAAAGAAACCCTGAGTTTAAATCTTTCTAAGAGTATGACATTTATGCAGTATGACATTTATTTTTTTAAAGAAATGCATCTACACCTATCAGACACACATTACAACACAACACATTAAGCCCAATATTGTGTAGGTTGCCCTTGTGCCTTTGGGGATGTGCTGTGATGCATTGAGTATTCTGATATCTGTCCATTGTTGCCAAGTTTTACTTTTTCAGCAAATTATGCTACATTGACTTTTTCTGTGGGATTGGACTGAATGGGCAATCATTTACTCAGTGCAGGCAAAGATGAGTCTTGTGCGCATTGGCCTGCCATTGGTTTACTCTAATAAAGTAATTAATAATCAATGTTATTCAATTCCCCTGGTGGTGTTGGTGCTGTGGCTGGTCAGTGTATAGTTGCCATGCTTTCATAGCATGGTACCTAATATATGTACTTTTCCTATTTATAAAGAAGATTTAAAAATTCCTCTTCATGGCATCTACAGGGTGGGCCATTTACTGTATATGGATACACCTTAATAAAATGGGAATGGTTGGTGATATTAACGTCCTGTTTGTGGCACATTAGTATATGTGAGGGGGCAAACTTTTCAAGATGGGTGGTGACCATGGTGGCCATTTGGAAGTCGGCCATCTTGGATCCAACTTTTGTCTTTTCAATAGGAAGAGGGTCATGTGACACATCAAACTCATTGGGAATTTCACAAGAAAAACAATGGTGTGCTTGGTTTTAACGTAACTTTATTCTTTCATGAGTTATTTACAAGTTTCTGACCACTTATAAAATGTGTTCAATGTGCTGCCCATTGTGATGGATTGTCAATGCAACCCTCTTCTCCCACTCTTCACACACTGATAGCAACACCACAGGAGAAATGCCAGCACAGGCTTCCAGCATCCGTAGTTTCAGGTGCTGCACATCTCGTATCTTCACACCATAGACAATTGCCTTCAGATGACCCCAAAGATAAAAGTCTAAGGGGGTCAGATCGGGAGACCTTGGGGCCCATTCAACTGGCCCACGACGACCAATCCACTTTTCAGGAAACCTGACACCCATAATGTGGTGGTGCACCATCTTGCTGGAAAAACTCAGGGAACGTGCCAGCTTCAGTGCATAAAGAGGGAAACACATCATCATGTAGCAATTTCAAATATCCAGTGGCCTTGAGGTTTCCATTGATGTAGAATGGCCCCACTATCTTTGTACCCCATATAGCACACCATACCATCACGTTTTTTTGTTTCAACAGTCTTGGAGGGATCTATCCAATGTCGGTTAGTGTCAGACCAGTTGAATGGCCCCCAAGGTCTCCCGATTCTTATTAGTGGAATCAAATGGGCAGACTTAGCATTTATTGCTTTCTATGTTATATGTTATGTTATGTTATGTTATGTTAACATAGCATTTGTTATGTTACTTCAGATACATTGAATTTGTGTCAGTGTTATTTGTAAGATGTTTACATTATTATCATAGGCATATTACATGGCTGTTTTTTTTTAAACTCTATCCAGAAGGACTAGCTTTATTTATTGCTACATACTCATTTGGTTTAATCCACAGTTCTGTTAAAAATATTATATCTACCTCCCAATCAGTAATATTTTCATTAGCAATACATGCTTTAGATGTGAGTGATCTAATATGTAATAGTCATAGCTTAAGATCAGAGATGCAATATGGTGGAAGCTGAGTGATGCAGCTCTCAGATGCTTGGATTAGCCTGTGTGTCTGCTCCCAGGCCTGGTGTCTGGATTGTCACTGATTAACTAGGCCTGTGCCTGAGACATTATAAACTATATTGGAAGAAAGCAGCACCTTCCAGAGTGTACTGGACACTGTGCTGCCATAACAGGACACCTTTGCCCTCAATAGTCCTCCAAATATCTATAAATCCCACATTGTTTACTGAGCCCTATCTGGACATCCATCAGTTCAGTGACCATATGATTTTGCTAATTTAAACAACTCTACAAATTTACTTCAGCATGGACAACTACCTTAGAAAATGTATGCTGGCCTAACACACTAAGATTACTTGCTATGTCTGGCACACTGGCTACCAATATACTGTACCGAGCTAAGTTCACATGCCTCAGAATAGAGTGTCCTGTAACTTTTACACTTCTCAGCATGTGCTTCACTGAGGAGAACACTAGTGTGCAAGCTTACGAATTATCTTTGGATGAGCAAGTATGCAACCAAGTCATCACCCACTCTCCCCACTCTAAGGGCTATAATGTCGAAGTTGGGGGATCACTAACTCTACTTAAGACAGGGGTGGCCAACCCTGGTCCTCGAGAGCCGCAGCCCTGCTTGTTTTCTAATTATCCCTGCACTCCTCAATGCTTATCACCTGAATCAGATGTGCTCTGATTGACTGAGAAATATACAGAAATAATGCTGCTTTCACACAGATATTGCTAATGGTGGAGGAGGAATGACTAACCATCCTGCACTCCACATACTAAACAAGCTGAATGTTAATGTTTGAACAAGCTGAATGCCGTGATAAGCATTTAACAAACTGTCACAAATCCTCCAATGATGGACGTGTGCCCTAACATTTTTTTGTCCCTTGCTCAGTAAAACTAATGAGCTCATTTGGCATGCAGCATGTCAGGGTGCGTGGCTGCTAAACATGACACGGCTTGGACTTTCTCCCCTCATTAATAAAGGAGTTAAGAAACAAAGAATCAGAAGAAACAATTGTAGAACTGGGCTATAAATGGCCTGTTGTGAGGGCCATGTTGTGTACATCATGAACTTTTATCGGTGAAGACTGTTCACTGCCACTCAGGTCAGCCACCAAGAGACTACATTAGTTACTCGAGCACTCTCGCTTTTACTAACACCCAGTCACTGTGATTCAGCTGCTGTAAAGAAATCAGCCATTGCCTCAATGTCAAGGCCCCCAGTCGAGACTGCTAAGGTGTATGGGGTTCTAAATTCAACATTCTCAGTACAGTTAAAATCTCCTTCTAAGAATAAAAGCTCATCAGGGCCAAACTGAACTTTAACCACACAGGATTCATTTAAGACCTGAACCCTCTCTAGTTGGTGAATAAACTTTTGATAAATATCAAAGTGAAGCGCTCATATACGTGCCTGAGACATATATGGTAGTGAGAGCTCATACAGTATATGGCTCTGACTACCATGGCTCTGACTGTCTGTACTATTTCTTCCAAAACATATGATTCTGGTAGGAAGTTTTTGGAGAGTGGGATAGCCACTTCTCCACTGGATTTCCTAATAGAATGACTTAAACTGACCTCTCCACCCCACTTCCCCTTCCATTCAGTTTCATTTAAAATATCACTATGTACTTCTTGGGTAAAACTCAGATTTATGTTTTTTAACTTTAATAATTCAAACATGTAAGTATAAACATATAACCTTTTCCTCATATCTTCAGCACCATTTATGTTGATTGAAGAGATCTTAAACTCATTAATGGTGCTTACTGTGAAAAAAACTATACTTTGTAAACCAATTAGGAAATAAGCTATTTCACACTGTATCTGTGCCATCATATTTCTTTTCAGTTATTTTGTGTAGTATGAATGTTTTGTTTTTTTGTCTTGTTTTTTAATTTTATCTGTATTTTCTTCTTGGGAAGTAAGGCAACCAGCCACTTTATGTCAACAAACCTGAGTAAACTCAGAACAATCGCTGAAGACAACATCTAAACAAAATTCAAAATAAGAATTCACAATAAGGCTCTATGCCTGTGACTCCCCCAAATTTGCTTCTTTTTCCAATGGAACTATTCCCAAATGGCTTGACTAAACAAATGTTTTCAGCCTAGACTAAACACTGATACTGAGTCCTGTTATAAGCTATAAAGTGTGGAGCTTTGTAACTGAATATTCAATGGTACAGTGCAGAGGAGAGTGTCTTCTGCATCAAAATCCTGGGAAAAGTTTGAGGACCATTAATCTCATTTCAACAATGCTGTATGTATATGCATATATGTATATTCTTTTTGTACTGCTGTTCAAATGTTTATTGATCACTCAGATCATGAATATCAGACTGTGTAGTTGAAAGACTACATCCATCTCAAGGGGCTACGTGTTGTGCATTCTTAGGTGCTTTTCTGCTGAAGTGGTTAGATAAAAATATTTTGGACAACTACTACACCACAATAAAGTTTGCATATTGCTCCATCCCCAGAGCAGCTTTAGGACTTTCTGACCACTGCTTGGCTCATCTTCTTCCGACCTACAGGCAAAAACTTAAATCTGCTAAGCCTGTAGTAAAGACTGTAAAGCAATGGACCAGTGAAGCGGAAAGTGTTTATGAAGCTGCTGCCACCAGTCTGGTTAAGTTTACAGATTCTGTAACAATATATATTATTTTCTACGAGGATATGTGAATCCCTACCAGGACTTATTTAACATACAAGAACAACAAACCATGGTTTACAGAAAAACTCAGCTTTGTCAGGCCAAAGAGTATGCCGACAGGATTGAGGACAGGATCAGGTACACCCAGGCAAGGAATATACTAACAAAGGAGATCATAATGGTTAAAAGGAGCTGCTCTGTAAACCCCGAACCCCACTTTTGATCTGTGAAAAGGATGTTCATCAGATATTCCAGAAACAGAAGAGATTGAAAGCTCCAGGCCCAGATGGCATTACACCAGCCTGTCTAAAATTCTGTACTGACCAGCTGGCCCCATTAGACGGATCTTCAACCGGTCACTGGAGCTGTGTGAAGTCCCTTGCTGCTTCAAATCATCTACAATCATCCCCATTCTTAAGAAACCACAGGACTTAATGACAACATACCTGTTGCCCCAATGTCTGTGGTGATGCAATTGTTTGAAAGACTGGTGTTGGCTGAAGTCATCTGAAGACATCACTGAACCCCCTGCATCAGGCTGTCAGGATGCTGATCTTTCATGAGTTCTCCCACCTACTCCTAAACTCTAAAAATCTACAGCTTTCCCACACTTCTTTCATTGCACATAAGACACTTTATACTCTCTGCAGAACTCTGCACAAACTGACCTGTTTACAAACAGAACATGCAAATTCTTTAAATCTGACGGTGCTTGCACTTTTACACTTTATGGTCTTTTCTTGCACTACTGCCATACTGCTGCTATCTGCTATGTGTTGATCATCTCCCACTGTGCTACAAGAACGTTAACAGAGATGACACCATTGAGTAGAGACAAAAGATGTAAAAAAAAATTCCACTATTAGAAACACCCAGTGCAGATGTCCCTTCATTTGTGCATTACCCTAGTAAAATAAGCACATCGTATACCTGGTGCTGCTGCTATGGAGATTACACACTACAGAAATTAAACATAGGATATTTTAGAAATAAAAATTTATACATCATGAGACTCTACTATTGACATGTGTACACTGTAAATTGTAAATAGATTATCAGATTATTTTACAAGATATACAGAGAAAATATTATTCTGCAGTTTTACTACAGATTACTAGGCTCTATAATATTAGATATTTATTGATTACACTCACTCATTGTCTACACACCCACACACTATGAGCAGTTTGGGAACACCAATTAGCCTAATCTGCAAGTCTTTGAACTTGCAGGAAACTGGAAGGAAACCAGAGTTTCCAGAAGAAACCCACCAAGCACGGGGAGAACATGCGAACTCCATGCACACACAGATGGGAATCAAATCTGGAACCTGGAGTTGTAATATGACAGTGCTAACCACTAAACCACCATGCCACTCTATTTATTGACTACATTTAATTTCAAATTATTATGTCATATTGATATCCATTATAATAATGATAATAGATATATAAATCCATGGCCTAGGGCGTGGGTGGGGAAATTGAAAAATGGCATCAAGGCAGGGCATGTGTTGGCTATGGCTAAAAGCTTCATTATTAGTTGGGAATATTTTCCTTTAGGTGGACTCATCCACATGAATCATGTTTCATGATTCTATGCATATTCTATGTTGAATGTATTGTATATTTTATTAGTACTCACAGTTAGCATTTTGTCACTGAGAGTGTGAGTACATAAATGGAAAAGCACAGAAAGACATAGATGCATTTGTGTGTGCACGGTGGTTTTCCTGTAGCTAGTCTCAATATATTTATATTTAATAAAATACTTTGTTTAAAACGTGTTTTTATTTAAGATAACGTCAAAGCTGATAAACAATGTCAGATCACATGCTGGAGGAAGTATTCATAAAACGCTCTCAGCAAAAGAAGAAAACTTCACCCTTAAACTTCAAAGAAAGATTGTTTGTACTCACACAGGAAAAGATTGCATACTATGACTACGAAAAAGGGGTAAGAATTGCATTTAAATATTTTTATTATTAACTACAATATTTTTTTATTTAGTAGAGAAAGCTATGTATTTTTCTTAAATGATTAATCTCCAGAGCAATCTTTAATTTATTGCTTTATTACTAACTTTACTTAATCCTTCTGTACACAGAAAAAAAAAGGATTAAAAGGATTTGTTGACATTGACAAGATTAAATGTGTTGCGATTGTGGCACCAGAAGAAAATGCTCCACCTGAACGATTGTACCCATTTCAGGTGAGATGATCCACTGGCCTGAAAAAAAGTTTTGTGATTGTAGTGATGTGTGTCAGTATTATGAACTTATTTTAATAATGCTTAATAAGCCTCATTCACTCACTCTCTCACTCATTTACTCACTCATTCACTTACTCATTGTCTATACCACTTAATTCTGTATACAGGGTCACGGAGGGCCTGATCCCAGGAAATTTAGGGCAAGAAAAGGGGTACACCCCGGACAGGGTGCCAATCCATCACAGGGTCCACACACATACATATACTCACACACTCATTCACACACTACGGGCAATTTTGGAACGCCAGTTAGCCTAAGAGTCTTTGGACTCTGGAAGGAAACCAGAGTACCTGGAGCAAACCCACCAAGCATGCAACCTCCATGCACATAGAGGCAGGAATCGAACCTGGCTGGGAATCAAACCTGGACCCTGGAATACCTATTATGTCAGATAGGATTAATGAATTGCAGTATCAACAGTATGAAATAATTTCTTTAAAATTCATACAAAAAATCATGTGCCACCCCTTGTCCTGTTGAAAAAGTATAGCACATGCAATGCTGAACATTTTAGTAAAATTTTTTTTGTTTTCTTTATTATTGTTTTCTTATTGTGTTCAACTTTTGCTTTGTATAACGGTTCATTACATGCTTAAAGTAGCCATTAGTAGATGGGTAAAGTGTGACTGTGGCAGTCAAGTGATGATTGATTGATAGCCATTAATAGGTCCAAAGGGTGCCAAGAACATTCCTAATACCATTTCATCACCTCTACCTGTCTGAAATGTTGACACAAGACAGGTAAGTTGCATGGATTTATGCAGTTGCAACTCAATTCTCATTGTGGTATTGTGGATTAACTGCTTAATTTAATAGAACTGAAAACTGTATCCATTTAATAATAAGCACAAGGTTATGAACTTCATTTAAGCAACTGTATTGTCTACATTTACAATTACATTTAAGCATTTGGCAGACACTTATCCAAGAGCGACTTCCAAAAGTGCTTTGAAATTTCCGTCACTGGATGTATCCTTACACTGGGTTAGTAGGTTACTAAAAGTTTACGTACCATCATTCGAAGACCATTATGAAAGTTTCCCCCCATTTTTGGTGTTGGGGAGGCGGATAAACCCAAATATTGAAAAAAACAGATATGTCTTAACTGGTCATTTGAAGATTGACAGAGACTCAGCTGTGCGGAAATCTACAGGAAGTTAATTTCACCACTTAGGTGCCAGAACAGAAAAACAGTCTAGATGCATATCTTCCTCGATCTCTGGTGGGACCAGCCGAGCAGTGCTGGAGGATCGAAGGAAATGTGGAGCAGTGTGGTGTGTGATTAGAGCTGAATGGAAAAAAACGAGTGCACAGTCATCTGTGCATTGAGCGGAAATGTGGGGTGGCGTGTTAGAACGAGACGTGCAGCTGCATTCTGGATCAGCTGCAGAAGACGAATGGTGGACACAGGCAGACCTGCCAGGAGTGAGTTGCAGTAGTTTAGTCTTGAAATAACAATGGACCGAATTCTCCTGATGTTGTAAAGAAGAAAACGACAGCAGACAAGTAATCTGCATTAAGCTGTGATTTCTGTGATCAAGCTGTGATTTCCTCCATCTTCTCTCTGCAAATTTTTTTTCTATTGCTGCACAATACATTGGATACCCTGCTGAAAAAAAACAGCATAGACCAGGATAGCTGGTGAACAGCTTGACCAGCATATGCTGTGTTTTGGTGCTGGTATGCTGGTATGCTGGTATGCTGGTGCTGTTATGCTGATCACTTTACTGATGCTTGTCCCCAGCATACCAGCACCAAAACTCAACATATGTTATATGAATACATGCAAGATGGTCATCAATTATCTCTGTAAAATATAGAACAGAATCAGTATAAAATCAGCTTTATTGGCCAACAAAAATAATATTAACAATGTGTAATATGTAACAATATACCCTCACCTAAAGGATTATTAGGAAAACCTGTTCAATTTCTCATTAATGCAATTATCTAATCAACCAATCACATGGCAGTTGCTTCAATGCATTTAGGGGTGTCGTCCTGATCAAGACAATCTCCTGTACTCCAAACTGAATGTCAGAATGGGAAAGAAAGGTGATTTAAGCAATTTTGAGTGTGGCATGGTTGTTGGTGCCAGACGGGCCGGTCTGAGTATTTCACAATCAGCTCAGTTACTGGGATTTTCACACACAACCATTTCTAGGTTTACAAAGAATGGTGTGAAAAGGGAAAAACATCCAGTATGCGGCAGCCCTGTGGGCGAAAAAGCCTTGTTGATGCTAGAGAAGGAGAATGTGCCGACTGATTCAAGCTGATAGAAGAGCAACTTTGACTGAAATAACCACTCGTTACAACCGAGGTATGCAGCAAAGCATTTGTGACGCCACAACACGCACAACCTTGAGGCAGATGGGCTACAACAGGAGAAGACCCCACCGGGTACCACTCATCTCCACTACAAATAGGAAAAAGAGGCTACAATTTGCACGAGCTCACCAAAATTGGACAGTTGAAGACTGGAAAAATGTTGCCTGGTCCTTAGTGTCAATTGGGCATCGTTTAAATGCCACGGCCTACCTGAGCATTGTTTCTGACCATGTCCATCCCTTTATGACCACCATGTACATGGCTACTTCCAGCAGGATAATGCACCACAAAGCTTGAATCATTTCAAATTGATGTAGACTCATTATTTAGGCATCTGCCGGTTTATACAGTAGGCCCTGAAGTAGTTCTGACATGTCCAGACATTTGTGTATTTTTCTTACTTATAAACATATAAATGTCACCTCTTTCACCTAGTGCAAAGTAAATGTCCAGGACTGAGGGAAGAGGGACACAGATGATCTTATACACACAAGGCAAATTTATGGCATACTGTAAATATGGCCATGCAAACAGACGTTCAGGGTAAAACAGTGTGAAACAGTACACTATGAAGAAAGGGTGTTAGGTTTGTAAAAGCCCACTCTTGTTTAACTCAATACATAAGTGAACATCACATACCTGGCATTTCCATGGGGTTTTTGGCTGCTTACCATAAACTGACTTGCAATGCAAACAGACCCTGTGACCAGCAGTGGTAAAATTCCTGGCATTTGAGGTCAGTCCATGTGCAGGTTGTTCACAGTCACAAGCGAAGCCTTATCACGTGGCCAACCGCTTAAAAAAATACAAGAGATCTGTCCCAAATCCAGACCCCAATCGTAGTCGAGGTTCACATGCAGACAGGAATCAGATTGCTTTGGATATGTTTGCTCTAACTACATGTGTTTTGCCTCATGTTACTGCTTTTTATTAATACTACTAGTTTCTGAACATATATAGCACATATAACTGGTTTTAAACTTCCCACAGGAAGAATGAACATTCAAAATTACCTTCCATTTTTTTTTGGAGTAAGCCATGCTGTGTCACACATTTGTTTGTGTTTGTGAGGATTGTGGTGGCTTGTACCTACAAGCCACCACAATCCTCCACACCTGCCTTGTGGTCGTTTCTGTCTGTCTATCACGTTGATTGGCTCTGTTGAGTTACGCTTGTAGCTACGGCCACCTTGAGGGAAACCGTGTTATATTTGTCCAAAAAGCGCTAGATGGAATCTGGCACATAACTACTCACAGCTTCACTTCTACTCAACAATTTAATTTATGGCTCATGTTTAACTTTAGCTAAATGCCCAAGTACTTCTAAAGTTTCACTAAATTCTGTACAGCCATTTTTGAGTGATGCTGTGACAAATCTCCTTGGACAGACAGAAAGAATTTTTTCTGAGCCTGGTTTCGGGTCCTACAATGTATGAAACATAATGATATAATAGATAGTAGGACGCATACATACAGTCCAGACTTTGAGGAACCCTTGAGGAAATAAAATTAAAAAATAGTGCATTAAACAAATACAATGTTTTTAAACGTTTAACGTTTTAGAAACGTTTTAGAATTATGTTGTACAAACAACATGATTCTTTAGATTCTTAACTCATAAATCAATTAAAATGTCTCCTTTTCATCACAGATAGTCTATGATGAGGGACCACTCTACATATTTGCCAGAACAGATGATATACGAAAGCAATGGATACATAAACTTAAGAATGGTCAGTTTCTTCTTCATATATGGTATTAAAAAATTGCGCCTTTCAAGCATTTGCAGATGTTTTAATTTATTATGTGAATATTATGAATTATTTTAATGCTATGTAACATCTTTTTAAGTGGTGCGGTTCAACAAAGACCTAATGCAAAAATACCACCCCTGTTTTTGGGAGGATGGAGTGTGGAAATGTTGCCAGCAAGAAGTCAAGCAGGCTGTGGGCTGTAAGGTGCTTGAAATGAGAAATGGAGGTCTGTAAGGGAAAAAGAAAGAGATCAATTTAACCCACTAATAGCATTAATGAACAAAGCTCTAAAATATCTATTGAAATAAAGTATAAATATATTTGTATGGAATAACAGTAAAATGCAATGTAAACAATTTACTAGGACTTTCTCTGGGATCGCGGCGTAAATCTAGAAAGCCTCTCCCACCTACACCTGAAGAGGTCAGCTAGTTATCATACTGTCACCATGTAACAGGATCTGATATTTTATTCTTATATCTCTTGATTTGAGATCTCTGCTTACCCAATTTCCTCAGGAAAAGCCCTCTTCTTCATTGCCTCAAGAGCCGTCAAAGCAGCATGGCTTCCAAGTGGGTATGACAGTCATTGCTGAATATGAGTATACTCCCATGGCACAACAAGACCTGGAGTTGAAGAAGGATGATGAATACACAATTTTGCAGATATGTGATGCCAACTGGTTTAGAGCCCGAGATAAACATGGGTAAGGCTGGGAAGACAAAATAAAAAAAATTTAAACAAATTAATACCACTGGTTAAAGTTGCTAAAATAATGCTAAAATAATGCTAAAATAGCAAAATATCTCTCTTAGATGTTGTAAGCAAACAAGATTAATAAGATTTTTTCCCCGACATATTCTGCAGGAAAGAGGGATATATTCCAAGTAACTATGTCATCAAGGCCTTAAATGGATTGGAGAAGTTTGAGTGAGTATTCTCCTTCTGATATTCACTGAAACCTCTTGTAAGCATTATTAAGAATGCATACAGTACAGTGCTGTGAAATGGTATTTGCCCCCTTCTGATTTTTTGGACATTTGTCACATTTAAATGATTCAGATCGTCAAACAAATTTAAATATTTCACAAAGATAAAATGAATAAATATAAAATACAGTTTTAAGTGATACTCTCATTTATTATCATTTATTTATTAAAACAGTAGTGGCTTTTGCCTTGGAACTGTCCCATGATGTAATTTTTTGCCCAGTCTCTGGGCGATTGTTGAATCATGAACACTTACCTTAACTGAGGCAAGTGAGGCCTGCAGTTCTTAAGATGTTGTTCAGGGTATCTTTTATGAGAGTTGTCGTTGTGCTGTGTTTGATAGGCCGGACACTTCTGGGAAGACGCATCACTGTTCAAAGTTTTCTTCGTTTGTAGATAATGGTTCGCTAGAGTCCCAAAGCCTTTGTAACTTTTTCCAGTCTGATACATGCCAATTGCAAAACATTGTTGCTTTGTAGAGTTTTTGGGGTGTGGGTGGGGGTTGGGGGCAGGGATTTTTCTTCCACTTTTCCCTTAATAATCAACATTTCAAAACTGCATTTTGTATTTGCTCTGGTTTTCTTTGTGTAGTATAAAAATTTGTTGATCTCAATCATTTAACTGTGACAAAAAAATTTGGAAGGGATAAATACTTTTTCACTGTTTAGTACATGCAAAACAAGTTTCATTTATGTTCACTCATTTCATTTCCTTTAATTATGAGAGATTATTGCCAAAAAATAAATGCCAAACAGTGTCACAACTGTCTGTGTATATTACTTTTTTTTTGTATATAGATGGTATTGCAAAAACATGAACCGCAGTCAAGCAGAAAATTTACTTAAGATTGAGGTGAGTATGGGTCAGCCTAATGACTGTTGAAATTTTTCTACTGTGGACACTGGACAACCACTTGCAAAAATCATTAAATAGCAATGACACAGTGTTTGTTATAAATGTCTAAAATACTAATTTCAGCAAATTCACTTGACATGCTGACTGCAATTGTATCAGCAGCAACTCTTATTGACAGGATAGTTTTTTCAGTATTCATACATCTTAATCTCAAGAGTATTGACAAATACAGGTAGTCCCTGACTTACAAATGAGTTTCATCTCAGGAACACATTCGTATGTCGGATTAGTTCTTTAAGTCAGACAAAATGAGTCTTATACCACTTTGACACAAATGTTAAGAATACGGATCCACTTGACTAAATATATCCCCTTTCCGCACACTGCTATCATGTGATTGCAAAAAACAACAGAATCTTGATATATATGAGTACCAAGTATCATGTGCACGCATGCACTTCTGCTTTGATGCTGAGCGTCATGTGATCACAACTGAGCCAATAGTTATTCTCTCTCTCGCGCTGTGGAATTGTGGGTATTCATTTCCAACACCATACGTGCATGCTGTGACCATGTGTGGGCACATAAAGCATATTTTATTTTGTGTTTGTGCAGCAGCTCCTTCTCCCTCCTCCTCTCCTCTCTCTGGTCTCAATCACTACAGCCACGATTCTTTTGAAAGGTTGTTCAAAGTGCAGGTTAATTTGTTTTATTTTTAACTATATATTTAGTATTAATTATTTTATACAAATATTTTTGGTTTGTGAAACGAATCATCAGATTTTAAATTATTTCTTAAAATTTGCTTTGATATATGAGTGTTTTTATCCAGACACTCATATATCAAAACAAATCGAGAATGAATTATGCTCGCAATCCAAGGTTCCACTGTATTGGATTTTGGACATTTTATACATTCACTAACACACTGAAAATATTGTATATAATTGATAAATATTGATATCTAGTGCCCTGCAGTGTCTATTTTTTGTACACTACACGTGAGCTATTTCCGTGATTTGTTTGCATCTACGAATGTTGGTAGAACTGTGGTCTGTTCATATCTGTGGAAATTGATGACTCAAATGTTCCTAAGTCGGGGGCTACCTGTATAATGTGCTTGTCTTTATTGAGTATAACCATAAAAACCAGCAGTGGAAAAAGTATATGCATCCTTGAGTTAATGACCTCAAAAAAGCTAATTGGAGTCAGGTGTTATATATACCTGGAATCTTGTTAAGAAAATGAGTTTGGACTTGTTGACGAGAGCAACTTTGACTGATTAAAAAACTTTTTGTTTGCTCCACACAAGATGAATATGCTAAAGTTAGCCATGGGTCATCAAAAAGAGCTTTCAGAGAATCTACGATCAATAATTGTTGATTTACATAAAGCTAGAAAGGGTTACAAAGTGATTTCAAAGGCTTTAGAAATTCAACAGTCTACAATTAGGCAAATGGAGACACTTTGGGACTGTTGTTACTCTACCAAAAAGTGGTCGACCAATATAAAACCACCCGAATAGCACAATCAAAACTCATCAATGAGGTAAAGAATCAACCCCGAGTCACAGCCAAAGATTTGAAGGCATCACCAGATTGGCTAATTTTTGTGTTCATGAGTCTACAGTATGTAAAACATTCAACAACTAGGGTGTCCATGGCAAGACACCGCAAAGGAAGTCGCGGCTTACTAAAAACAACATTGCTGCCTGCCTGAAGTTTGCAAAAGAGCACATTGACACTTCACAGCGGCATTGGCAAAATGTTTTGTGCATGTTTTTTCCCACAAAAATGTTTTGTGTGATTGAACTATTTGGAAAGAACACACAACACTACATCTGGCGTAAAAAGGGAATGGCATATAATCATGAAAACATCATCTCAACCGTAAAGTACAGTGGAAGAAACATCATGATTTGGGCCTGCTTTGCTGCGTTATTGTCTGGCCAGCTTGAAGTCATAAAGGGGAATATGAATTGCCAAGCGTATCAAAAAATTATTCAGGGATGTGAGAATGTCTGTACATCAGCTGAAACTCTGAGAGTTGTTGTAGTTGAGTGATGCAACAGGGCAATGACTCAAAACACCGAAGTCCACAAAATAATATCTGCCTTTTGGAGTGGGTAAGTTAAGGCAAACAGTGGTACCTTAATGAGAATTATTTGAAAAGAGCCGTACACAGATTACAAAGAATATGACAGAGATAAAGCAGTTCATCTAGGTAGAATGGTCTAAAATTCCTCTTGAACAATGTGCAGGTCTGATCCACAGCTAGAAAGTGGAAGTGCCTGGTTAAGCTTGTTGCTGCCAAGTGGGGGTGGTTAACCAGTTATTGATTCTAAGGGTTCACTTTTTCTACTATCATTTTGAATGTTGAATGAGTGTGTTCAATGAATGATATAAAATGATATAAAAGATCAGAATTTTTTTGTGTTATTGCTTTTGGCAAATTATATTTGTCATTTCCCTTGACTTAGATGAAGATCAGATCACATTAATGCATTAATGCAAAAAAACATAAAATTCCAAAAAAATTCACATACTTTTTCTTGCCACTATAAAAGTGTCTCTGTCATACCTAATGGAAGCCGTATGAGGAAATTGAGAGGTTAAGATTTTGAGAATTTAATAAAGTGAATAAAAACAAACAAAGAGCTGTCTTAGCAGATGTGATGGCAGTCGACCTTGCTGGCGCCATCTTTCAGAAGCACATAGAATATAGTTAAATTATCCGATTAATGTAAAATAGCATTGCAGTTCTGTTTGTACGAGAATTCTAAGTATCTACAGGCCCATGAGTTTTTGTGAGTGGCTAATGTTCCAAATTTTTTATTTTTAGTTGAGTCAATCAATGTCAATCAAAATCTCTGCATGCTCGAAGAGAGATTCTACACAGGGCAGTGGAGAAAATACACATACTGTTTTCTGTTATGTGAGAAGGAAAAGAGAGGAAAATGCCACCTCAAGCTGATGAACCAGTTTAAATGAGAAGGTGGTCAGCTCACAATCAGCTCAGTTACTGGGATTTTCACGCACAACCATTTCTAGGGTTTACAAAGAATGGTGTGAAAAGGGAAAAACATCCAGTATGCGGCAGTCCTGTGGACGAAAATGCCTTGTTGATGCTGGAGGTCAGAGGAGAATGGGCCGACTGATTCAAGCTGATAGAAGAGCAACGTTGACTGAAATAACCACTCGTTACAACCGAGGTATGCAGCAAAGCATTTATGAAGCCACAACGCACAACCTTGAGGCGGATGGGCTACAACAGCAGAAGACCCCACCGGGTACCACTCATCTCCACTACAAATAGGAAAAAGAGGCTACAATTTGCACGAGCAAAATTGGACAGTTGAAGACTGGAAAAATGTTGCCTGGTCTTATGAGTCTTGATTTCTGTTGCGACATTCAAATGGTAGAATCAGAATTTGGCGTAAACAGAATGAGAACATGGATCCATAATGCCTTGTTACCACTGTGCAGGCTGTTGGTGGTGGTGTAATAATCTTTTCTTGGCACACTTTAGGCCCCTTAGTGCCAATTGGGCATCGTTTAAATGCCACGGCCTACGTGAGGATCGTTTCTGACCATGTCCTTCCCTTTATGACCACCATTTACCCATCTTCTGATGGCTACTTCCAGCAGGATAATGCACCATGTCACAAAGCTCGAATAATTTCAAATTGGTTTCTAGAACATGACAATGAGTTCAGTGTACTAAAATGGCCCCCACAGTCACCAGATCTCAACTCAATAGAGTATCTTTGGGATGTGGTGGAACGGGAGCTTCATGCCCTGGATGTGCATCCCACAAATCTCCATCAACTGCAAGATGCTATCCTATCAATATGGGCCAATGTTTTTAAAGAATGCTTTCAGCGCCTTGTTGAATCAATGCCACGTAGAATTAAGACAGTTCTGAAGGCAAAAGGGGGTCAAACACCGTATTAGTATGGTGTTCCTAATAATCCTTTAGGTGAGGGTATATAAATACTGTGTGCACAAAACCCGACCACCACGGAACAAGACACATAAGTTAAAACGTCAAGACTGGGCAAAGAAATATCTGAAGACAGATTTTTCAAAGGTTCTATGGCCTGATGAGATGAGAGTGACTCTTGATGAGATGAGAGTGACTCTTGATGGACCAGATGATGGACCAGATGGCTGGATCAGTAATAGGCACAGTTTGACTCAAACGCCAGCAAAGTGAAGGTGGGGTACTGGTAAGCGCTGGTATTATTAAAGATGAGGTAGTTGGACCTTTTCAGGTTGAAGATGAGACAAAATCAACTCCCAAACCTACTGCCAGTTTTTAGAAGTCACTTTCTTCAAGCAGTGGTACAGGAAAAAGTCTGTATCTTGATATTTATGCAGGACAATGCTACATCGCATGCATCGAAGTACTCCACTGCATGGCTAGCTGGTAAAGGCCTTAAAGAAGAAAAAATAGTGACATGGCCCCTTCCTCACCTGACCTGATCCTTATTGAGAACTTGTGTTCCCTTCTTAAACGGGCGATTTATAGTGGAGGAAAACAATACACCACTCTGAACAGTTGCTGCACAGTTGATGGTCAACAGATCAAGAAATGGACAGGCTTATCACTGTTATTGAAAAGAAGGGTGGTTATATTGGTCACTGTTTTTTGTCAGAAATTATTAGTAAATTTTGAATTGTTTGTTTATTATTCTCACTTTAACAGATGAAAATAAACAAGTGAGATGGGAAATTTTTTTCATTTAGTTGCATAATAATTCTGCACACTAATAGTTGGCCAATAATTGTGCATGCATAGATATTCTCTTAAGAAAGCCAAAATCTCACTTTTACTTTTGTAAATATTTAGATTTGAAATATTTAAAATTGAGGTTCAATGCCTTTTTGGATTGATCAAGAGCACTGTAGTTGCTCAATAATGAAATCAATCCTCAAAAATTCAACTTGCCTAATAATTGTGCACACAGCATGTGTAAATATATACAATGAAACTGAAACGCCTGGTTTTAGACCACAATAATTCATTAGTATGGTGTGGGGTCAAATTTTGCGGCCAATACAGCATCAATTCATTTTGGGAATGACAGATACAAGTCCCACAGTGGCCAGAGGGATTTTGAGCCATTCTTCTTGCAGAATAGTGCCCAGTCTCTATGTGATGCTGGTGGTGGAAAACCTTTCCTGACTCGCGCCTCCAAAACACCCCAAAGTGGCTCAATAATATTTAGATCTGGTGACTGTGTGTTCAACTTCACCTTCATGTTCATCAAATCACTCTGTCACCAGTCTTGCTGTGTGTATTGGTGCATTACCATCCTGGGACATGTACCATTGGGTGCACATGGTCCTCCAGAATGGTTGGGTAGTCCTTGGCAGTGACACGCCCATCTAGCACAAGTATTGGGCCTAAGAATGCCATGATATTGCACCCCAAACCATCGCTGATCCACCCCCATGCTTCACTCTAGGCATGCAACAGTCTGGGTCGCACACTTCTTTGGGGCTTCTCCACACCATAAGTCTCCTGGATGTGGGAAAGACAGTGAAGGTGGACTCATCAGAGAAAAATACATGTTTCACATTGTCCACAGCCCAAGATTTTTTGCTTCTGGCACCATTGAAATCGACGTTTGTCATTGGCACAGGTAACCAAAAGTTTTGCTATTGCAGTTCGGCCATGTACATTGACCCTGTGGCACTCCAGATGAACAGTTTTGGTGGAAATACAATGGTTGAGGTGCACATTTAATTCTGGGCAGCTGTGGTTTTATGTTTTTTGGATACAATCCGGGTTAGCACCCGGACATCCCTTTCAGACAGCTCCCCCTTGCGTCCACCGTTACTCCTGTTGGATGTGGTTCGTCCTTCTTGGTGGCATGCTGACATTACCCTGGAAACCATGGCTCTTGATATATCACAAAGACTTGCTGTCTTGGTCACAGATGCGCCAGCGAGATGCACATTAACAATTTGTGCTCTTTTGAACTCTGATATGTCATCCATAATGTTGTGTGCATTGCAATATTTAAAATATATATTTTATTACTCTGCTAAGTAAACCTTCACACTCTGCAATCAATGAAGATGGGCCACTAGGCTGGTCAAATTTAGCCATGAAACCTCGAACACTAAATTGGCACAATTAGTAAAATATTTTAGATAAAGCTTCCCTTTAATATTTTTCTTTTGTGTCATTAAAGATTAAACATGCTACAAGCAGGTAGAGATCCTATGTAGAGATAGGGAATGCTCTCTCTCTCTCGATTTCAGTCTTTCTGCATCACTGAGCCCTGCAGACAAATCAAGTATATAAACGTGGGGAGAATCATTGCCTGTTGCATTAGTTAGGCATCAAATTTAGAAACTGTGTTGACATTTTTAAAATCCACACTGAGGTGGCCTTCTAAACTAGCCCCATGCTGAGCATCGCTTAGAGTTCATCCCAAACTACTTTTTTGCACAAATCGTAGCGGCAGCTGCATATCGCAACACCTTGAGACGTCATTATGTGATATTTCTCCAAAGTACAGAAAAAAAAACATTCCCCTTGCAACATGAAAACCTTTGTTTTTTGGTATGATAAAACAATAAATTGTTCCATACCTTTCACTTTGGGTCCTAGCCCCTACCTCTCAGAAGCCACAGTTGCCAAGGAACCACCTCTCACCAGGGAATTGAGGTAATATATCTGAATTGAATCACTTCTAGCCTTTGACCCAACTTCATAGTTGATTCCTCTATTTCACATTGAAGGCTCACTGTGAACAGGCAATTAAGAGAGTGATGTGTGTAGTAAAGTAAGCACATTATCCCCTGATGCAAATTCTTGTTACTAAGTTTTCCTGTCATACAGATGGGACTGTCAATCTTAGTCCTGATGCAAATAACACCACTTTTTTCTGAGATGTTGTAAAGGGGTCTGCTTTCCAGGTATTAAAGTGTATCCTCCACTAAAAATGCTGTACACCACCAGCATAAATGCTCTGCCAATGAAAACCGGCCATAAGACAGTTTAGTGTTTTATCCTAATGCCACTGGATTGTAAAGATTCTTGTAAAATAATTTTTACTGCTTATTTTTATGCTGCTTTTCCAATAGAGCATAAAACTAGAACATAAAGCAAAACACACACACACACACACACACACACACACACACACACACACACACACACACACACACACACACACACACAGAGAGAGAGAGAGAGAGAGAGAGAGAGAGAGAGAGAGAGAGAGAGAGAGAAGTTACTTTAGAAGCCACCCGGTGGTCTGCTTGATTTCTGTCATTAATATCAGTTGGTTGCACTGGAACCATGCTGCTTCCAGGCACAGAACTGTTCCAGAACCACCAGACAGCAGAGTCCATCATTATTTCACTCCTCCACCAACATCCACTGCTAATAGAAATTCTTGAGTTGTTGTGTGGATACAAATAGGTGGACTAACTCCATGAGTGAGAGGGACCTGAAATTTTGCCAACCCTTTCCAGTACTGTTCATTTGATACTTTGGGACTTCACCTGCATATGGCAGCTGCTGGCTATCAATCTGGGCTTCTCCAAACATCAAAAAGCCCACTTTTGTTTGGCTTTCCTCAGGTAGTGGAAGCAAGTTAGAAAAACTCCTTAAAAGCATCCATTTTTTGGCTTTACACTAACAAACAAGTCATCTATGGACAATTCAGTTCATAGAGGACTTCATCGGTTACAGAAAACTTTGGAGCACTTTTTAGTGTTGGCTTGCTTCTGCATGGTGGTCTCAAATCACTGTTGCTGCTCAAAACACCAGACTGAAATAGCCTGAGTTTGGGTCTGGGGAGACTGGTGGGAGACTTCTTTACTGAGTGAGAAGATTTCCTTGTCAAAGCCTCCTCCTTTTGACACCACTGTAGAATGTCAGTGTGTTTGCATGTCAATAAAATATGATTCACACATTATTCCCTTGAATCATCAACTTCACCTTCATTGTAAAATTAACACAAAAAAAAAGTTAAATGCTTAGTGACTTGTGTGCAAGTGTATGTGGAATGGGTACTGCTTTGTTTCCATCTTTCTTTCTCCTTGGTTTAATGAGTCACTATATGCAGGACGTAACCTGGCAATAATCACATGCAGATGAGAATCATCACACGCTCATGTGCATTACAACATATGCATATGCAAGCATTTCTTTTGGTGGTTAGGATGGATGAAAAAGAACTTTTAATTTACAATTATGCTATTGTTACAAGTTTCCTAAAGCTGTTCTAATGTTCTTTTACATACAGAATAAAGATGGTGGGTTTCTGGTACGAGACTCAGGAAGATACACTGGAAAATATACTGTCTCCGTTTTCACCAAGGGTATTGGGTAAGCATGATATTCACATTATGAAAAAGTAGGAAAATTGTGGAATTTGCATAAATATATACACAAATGTATACCAACATGAGACCAGGGTAACTTTTCTAAGGAAGCACTTATGAAGTTAGTGCCATTACACAAGAGGCCACATTTCATTCGTCCTACACAAACTTGCAAATATAATTTTGAAACAGCCTATAGAATTTGATTATAGTTTGCATTATTTATCTGAAGACACCAGCTATATCTGTAATTCACACCAGATATATAGTGGACTGAAGCTCCCATCTCATAGGGCCTATGTGCAAAAAAAAATAAATAAATAAAAATCTGAAACATGTCAGATGATTCAGTTGACTTCAAATACTGTAATATATAACCCATTATAGAGGCATAAGAAAAAAAAATTCAAATATGAATTTGAGAAAAAAATAAGAAGGAACTTATAGAAACATAAGTATTCTTAGCAGAGATATGCAGGCACATTCTTCTATTATTTACTTTTTTTTTTTTAACCATTATATACTTGATATTTGGGGGGAAATAGTGTATATACATGCTTAAATATCTACTAATTTTTACTAATTCGCTTTAAGTGAAACTTTTATAGGAAATAAATACAAGATCATATCCTATAAAAAATGTTATAGAAAAGGAATGCAGACTGGTTAGACACTGTGAGAAAATGGAGTAAGAAAAGATGAGGGGCAAGATCAAAGGCTTCTTTTTATAAACATCTACACTATATGATTGCTTTACACACAAATAATTAAATGTAACTTTTTTCAATGTAATCAATGAAATCTGCCAAAAATCATCTACTAAAGAAAAAAGATGAGCAGAGGTGTTGGTGCCAGTAACGCCTAAAAACTCTCAGATGACAAACCTTCCTGGAGAATGTAATTGGGATCCCCAACTACTGAACATTATAGACAGGGTGCAGATTACACTGTGTATTAACGAGGTTTTCTTTTGCCATCAGATATGTTTGTCTTAAGCATTTAATGTTTTACTATAGTTGTTTTTTTAAGCATTAGTGTACCCTAGTTGTCTTGCAAATGACTCATTAAACATATAACATAGTGCTCTTCACTGCTTTACTATAAAGTTCTGAAGCAGCTTTTAAATCTCAAAAAGGAATTTTTTTTTTTTTTTTTTGCTTTTTAAAAAATTTCTTTCCTGGCCCGTTTCTTGGTATGAATTGAGAATCTGTGTGCAACAGCTCACATGTTTGTAAACAGTAAATATTTTAGACAGGGTATTATAAGACCACACAAATGACCACACCTCTGTTTATTTCAGAAACATCAGTTTAATGGTTATTAATATTTATTTGGATTTTTTACAAAGCTTTTTGGTTCAAGTCCATGATAAAATTTTTCCAACAATATCATCTACCACCCTAGCCTGAATAAGCATTAGTACATCAGTGCAAAATCCACCATCTGATATTCAATTTAATTAGATTTGTATAGCATTTTTAACAGTGATCATTTTTGCAATCCAGCTTATTAAATTTAAATACAGAATTAATGGGAAAAAAAGGAAATAAATTAGAAATATGCAAAGAAAAAGTTTAAGGCTGAAAGTTCATTATAACAGAATCAGAATCCGGTTTTATTTGGCAAGTATGTTGACACACACAAGGAATTTAACCTCAAATATTTATGGCTCTCAAAGTCTGTTTATAGAAAAGACATTATACACAGTAAGTACACAGCATTCAATATTCAGGTTGTTTTAAGCATTCATGAAAGGTGTTTAATTTAACAAAACTCTCACAGTTTCTAAAAATGGGAATTTCAGTCATAGACTAAACTGCATTCATAAGCCATCACAGAAAAACTGCTTGCATGAGACATGTCCAAGAAAATCTTCATGGTTATTAAGTGGACTGGTTGTCAGTCACCTCATGAATGCCAAGCAGGCCATGCAGAGCCATTCTCAGCAGTGAGCGAAAGACCCCCATGCAATGAGAGGTTTCAGGCTTACTGCTCAAACCAGAGATGGAGCATTAGGTTGTAGCCGGATCCAGAGGGTGGAATGGTCAGATGACTGGTAATTCAAGAGGGCAAATGTGTAGCTCGATAGAAAGAGAGAGAGCGAGAACAGTTAGTTACTGTATGTTAACAGTCAAATAATGTACAGAATTAACTTGAGACACCTGCAAAGCTTTCCTGAGATTTTAAATGGTCTCTAAGTCCGGTTCAGTAGGCTAGTCCCTAAAGAAGCTTGCTGTTTACAGAGTGCTGTATCCAAGTACATTAATGAAAAGTTGAATGGAAGGAAAAAATGCAGTAGAAAAAGGTGCACTAACAACAGGAATAACCTCAGCCTTGAGAGGATTGTGAAAAAGTCTTTTCAAGAATTTGGGGGAGATTTACAAACAGTGGACTGCAGCTGGAGTCAGTGCTCCAAGAGCCACCATGCACAGACGTATCCAGGACATGAGCTACAACTGCCGCATTGTCAAGTCATGTTGGAACCAGAGACATCAAATTCGTCTGAAAGTTCTCTCTTCAGATGAAAGTAAATTTTGCATTTCATTTGGAAGTCAAGGTCCCAGAGTCTGGAGAAAGAGAGGAGAGGCAAAGAACCCAAGGTGCTTGAGGTCCAGTGTAAAGTTTGTACAGTCAGCGGTGACTCAACCATGTCATGCCGAGTTTAAGGACCATGGTATCCTGTGCTTAATTGGCCAGCAAACTCACCCGACATAAACCCCATAGAGAATCTATGGCGTATTATGAGGAGGAAAATGCGAGACATCAGACCCAACAATGCCGAAGAGCTGAAGGCCGCTGTCAGAACAAACTGGGCTTTCATAACACCTCAGCAGTGTCACAGACTGATCGACTCCATGTCACGCAGCATTGCTGCAGTAATTTGTGCAAAGGGAGCCCCAACCAAATATTGAGTGCTGTACATGTTTATACTTTTTAGTAGTCCAACATTTCTATAAAACCTTTTTTTTTTTATTGGCCTTAAGAAAGTATTCTATCTTTCTGAGATTCTGAATTATGGGTTGTCATTAACTATAATCCATAATCATAAAAATGTGTGTGTAATGGAAATATGATATAAGCTTCACTTTTTGAGTTGAATTACTGAATTAAATAAATATATATATATATATTTGATGATATTCTAATTTATTGAGATGCACCTATATATTGTGTGTTTATGAAAACTAAATCTATGGTGAACTATGACAACTGAAATGGAAAGCCAGTAGGAAACATGAGGGTTTTCTGGAAAATAAGGCAACCAGTCACCTGAGTGGCCAATGTAAGTAGGGGAAGACAGCATCCAAACATAGTAGTTCACCATAAAACTATGTCCATGAGTCCTTGGATATGCATCTTTATTAAGCTAAATAAATATTTTTCAATCTAGACTTAAACACTGAGACTGTGGCTGAATCCTGAACATTAATTGGAAGGCTATTCCATAACTTCGGGACTTTTTAGGAAAAAGCTCCGCCATGTTGTAGTTTTCATAATATGAGATTCAGGTACTGTAGCATAAGACCATTCAGTTTGAAATTTTCCAGGGAGCGAATGCAGTATGGATAAGTAAGCTTTTAGTAAGGACTATGGCTGCTGCATTCTGGACTAACAGAGTTTGTTTATGCACCTTGTAGGGCATCCAGACAGTACTAGTCCAACATAGAGGTAACAAACGCATGAACTAGTTTTTCTGTAGTGACAATATATGTCTTATCTTGGCAATATTTTTTAGATGAAAGAAAGTTATAATAATATATAATATAAAGATTAATAATAATAATAATAATAATAATAATATCTACATTCACTTCAAATGAAAACCTGGAATTAAATTTCACACCAAGGTCTTTAACTGCTGCACATGATTAAAAAGAAAGACCATCCAGAGTTACTGTATGATCAGAAAGCTTACTTCTAGTGGACCTAGTACAAGTATTTCTGTCTCTTCTATCTGGCTTTATAAAAAAGTGGCATTAGCATAACAATGGGAAATAATTCCATGCTTACTAATTATGTTAGTATTGTGTTAGAATTCAATTTCTTCTATGATTGGTTGGATGTTTACTGCATATCAAATGCTAGCCAATCCTAGAGCATGAAGGTGAACCTTAAACACAAGTTTAAAAGTTTTAATTACCCAGTTGAACAAAAATATAATCAACAAGGCCCTGATACATGTACACAATCAAATTCACCAAGGAATATAAACCATTGATCATGTACAGATGGTACTCAACCGGAATAATGGTTTACCGCTGCGTCTCATGGCAACAGCATTTAGGTTTGTGCGTTTCCTGGCTTTATCGCTTAGTCGCGCTATAAAACTATAGACTGATGCCTCAGGCCTTAATTCATTCTCTCAAGGATCAATGAGCCGCAGCTCCTTTAGAGCTGCACATAGTAGCGGATAAAATTAAGTGAAACATTGTAATTAAACAAATTCATAATCACACTTAAAATTACAGTACTAATATAGAATTTTAATTAAATTAAATCTTATTAGGATGGAATTTATGCAAAGTAAATGTTAAACGTAAAGCCTTTAGATTTGATCATGTTTAATTAGAAAAGCTACGTGTGTAGGGTTTTGTGTCATCTTATACTTTGTGTTATTTATATTTGTAGTAGATTTATTAACTAAAATGAATGAAATGAAATGACCATAAAATCCAAACATTGTCAGGACGTGCTACTGCGTCACCAGATGTCGATGTCATTCAGCCCCTCTGGTGTTTTCGCGTTATTATAAGAATGAAATGCAGTAAGCTGTTATCACTCTCACTCACTCACTCATCGTCTATATCACTTTATCCTGTATTTAGAGTTGCGAGGGCGTCTGGGGCCTATCCCAGGAGGCTTAGGGGAAGGCGGGGTACACCCTGGACAGGGTGCCAATCCATTGCAGGGCACACACATTCACTCATTCACACACAACCGGACATTTCTTTGGGCTGTGGGAAGTAACCGGAGTACAACAACTGTCATACAGTTGTTCCAAATTGCCTCCATGTTGTTTTATTTGTACCTAGAGCGAGCTACAAAGCTAACTAACTTCTAACACAAGGCTGAATCACAGATCCCTCTGTACCGCCCAATAAAGGGCACTATTTGGCGTGTTGAACAAATTACAGTGGAACCTTGGATTACAAGCATATTTCGTTCTGGAAGTGGGCTAATGTTCCAAAACACTCGTAAACCAAATCACCATTTCCCATAAGAAATAATGAAAACTCAAATTATTCATTCCACAGCCCCCAAAAATAAATACATAAAAATAATTAATACAATCTATAAAATGAAAATAAAACAAATTAGTCTGCACTTTACCTTTCTGACACTGGCATCAGCGCATATTAACAGAATCACTTTTTAAGTTTCACAACAAACGAACACACAAAAACAGCGGAAACACCATTTTAACAGGAAAAAAAGAAATCTCTCCGACACTGGCGTGAGCATACTATGGGAATCACTGCTGTAAAGTAAAAAAAAAAAAAAAAAAAAAAGAACCAGCACCTTACCTTTGAAAAGAATCGCGACAGAGCAGAGTTTCTGTGTGTTTGTGAAGCCGGGGAGGGGGTGAAAAGGTGAGAGCGCGTCTGTCAGGGTGTGTGTGTGTCGGTGTCAAATTACGTACGCACACGCATAAAAGATGCTAAAAGAGAGAGGGAGATGTTGATTATACAAGTAAGAGACGAGTAGAGTTTCTGTGTGTTTGCGAAGCCGTGGGGGGGGGGGGGGTCAAAAGGTGAGTGTGTGTGTGTCGGTGTCAAATTACACGCACGCACGCACATAGGAGACGCTGAAAGAGAGAGGCAGATGTTGATGCAAGTAAGAGACGATTACACACAATTCCGCAGCGCAAGAGTGACGCTCGGTGTCAAAATAAGAGTCGTATGTGTGATACATGATACTCGGTGCTCGTAAACTAATACTTGCTCGGTTTCCGATAAAATTTTTTTCAAAAATCTTTGCTCGGTTTGCGGAACACTCGTAAACCACATTACTCGCAATCCAAGGTTCCACTGTATTATAAAACCTAGCGCCCTACTTTTCTGTTTAATGCTATATGGGATTTAACCCCGTAAATTACCAAGCAACTGTAAATATAAATACAAATTTACAAGATTTATAAATTTATTCTTATCTTTTGGCTACATAGTACCAATAAGAATTAAAAACTTTCACCCTTGTTAATTACAAAATGGTTGGTTGCAAACTCTCAGTTGCCAGCTTCTCCAGTCACGGTTAGATAGTTCTGTCAGGAGCATAAAAACTGTATTAGATGAGCAAAATAACTGATTAAATGAACAAACAAATTCAATTCAATTCAATTTTATTTATATAGCGCTTTTAACAATCGACATTGTCGCAAAGCAGCTTTACACAATCAAAAGAAGTAAGTTTGTATGAAATGTGAATGTGTATGAATCAAAATTATAAGATTTTAATGAGCAAGCCGAGGGCGACGGTGGCAAGGAAAAACTACCTGAGATGGTAAGAGGAAGAAACCTTGAGAGGAACCAGACTCAACAGGGAACCCAATTTGGGTGAAAACGGATAGCAGGGATTGATTAGCATAATACTTATAATTTTGTTGAAAAGCAACATCATATTTGAGGTCATGCTGTTGTGATGGATATACCTTTGACACTTAGGGCCGCACCATTGTGATTGCGTATGTTTATCTTTTCATATATTAATTAATTTGCCGGTTCTACATAATACATAATAATGCATTATGAAAAAGTTGAAAAACTAATCCTAGGCATCTTCTGGTCTCTCTTCAGCGAAGAGAGGCAGGTTGGCAGCTGCAGACACTACAACATCTTAACCACACAACAAGGAGAGTTTTACGTGGCAGAGAAGCATTATTTCAGTAATATTCCTGACCTCATCAATTACCACCAGCACAATGCTGCAGGTAAAACTCCTAATCATGCAATTTACAAACAAAATCAGTTCATTTTAAAAGACTAATTTATCAACAGTTATTTGATTCTTGCTTTGGTTTCAGGACTAGTCAGCAGACTTAAGTACATTGTATCAAATCGAGCTCAGAACGCTCCATCTACTGCAGGTCTAGGTTATGGTGAGTTTGTATTTTAGTAGACATTCACAATTCAATATATCTTCTTGATATTTTCTTAAATGAATACTTTCTAAGATATAAAAAAAAATATATTTTTCATTTATCTACTTCAGGCGTCTGGGAGATTGATCCTCGACAACTCACATTTATTAAAGAATTAGGTAATGGACAATTTGGGGTTGTAAAGTATGGAAAGTGGCAGGGTCGACATGATGTAGCTATCAAAATGATCAAAGAAGGGTCAATGTCAGAGGATGATTTCATTGAAGAGGCTAAAGTCATGATGTGAGTCAACTGAAATTTTCAATTTACAACAATTTTTTATTTATTTATTTTTTTGTAGAATATACTCTTACATAACCTCCTTTAGTAGGAACATTATACTGATGCTGGTTAGGGCCTTTGTTGGAAACATTCCTTTGATATTCTGGTACATGTTGACATGACTGAATCCAATACATTTTTGATGCACATTCTGCTCTAAATACAATTGCATCTCTAGAGGTGTTGTACAGGATTCAGATGAAGGATTCCTTGGGAAAGTCACTGAAGAACATTGAACAGATTGTGATGCTCATGCAATCAATTTCAGACATTTTATTTTCATTTGTGGCACAGTACATTAATTGAGCCAGATGGCTTAACATTATCCAATACTTGCTATGTTTATTATTCTATATCCTATACATGATGGCATGGTCAAATTCCAAGATGACAGTTCCAGGATTCATCAGGTTCAGATTGTGAAAGAGTGGTTCAGGAACATGAGACATCCTATTTACACATAGATTAGATTTTTTTGGGATGTACGCAGTGGTTTGACTCTTCCATCATATTGGAGAGAAATTAATGGGACTGTTGTGACATTGCATAAGCTTATGAAAACAACCACATCCTTTTCTTCTGCCAGACCATGTGTGTATGTGTACGTGTCTTCAACAACAAAACAAACTATATATTTGTTCTTTATAAAATTAGGAAACTTCATCATGAAAATCTAGTACAGCTGTATGGTGTTTGCACAAAACAAAGACCTATTTACATTGTAACGGAGTTTCTTCCCAATGGATGTCTACTGACCTACCTACGGGAATCCCTGAGACACCCATCTGCCGTTCAGCTCCTTGAGATGTGTAAAGATGTGAGCGAGGGAATGGCCTACCTTGAATCCGAACAGTATATTCACAGAGACCTTGTGAGTTTTACCACAAAAAAACATTACAACATGAAAAACAAACAAACAAACAATCAAAAGGAAACTATGTTTTTTTATAACTGTTAATTCTAGGATTTTCTGTTTTAGGCTGCCAGAAATTGTTTGGTGGATTCAAATGGGACTGTTAAAGTTACTGATTTTGGATTGTCACGGTAAAATATATAAATATATATAAAAATAAATTTTACTAACAATGTCCTCCAAAGTGCTTTTAAACCTTTCATAAAACACCACTCTTTAGGCTTAACCTGATAAAAATGTTATTTTCGAACCCTCTTATTATAGGTATGTCCTTAATGATGAATATACAAGCTCTGCTGGCTCACAGTTCCCTGTACGCTGGTCACCTCCTGAAGTACTCCTTTACCACAAATTCAGCAGCAAGTCAGATATCTGGGCATTTGGTTAGTATGTGTCACACTTTTACACATATTTGCTATGTTGTATAAATAGGAATTTTAAGAAAAAAATAACACATTTTCTTTCCACAGGTATTTTGATGTGGGAGGTCTACACACTAGGTAGAATGCCATATGAACGTCTAAATAATACTGAAATAGTCCATGAAGTTTCTGCTGGCTATAGACTATATCGACCTCAGATGGCCAATGACAGAATCTACTCCATAATGACCAAATGTTGGCATGAGGTAAAGATTGGGCTGACTTCAATTCAATTTTACACAATCATAATAATTGTTTAAGTCTGTAAATCTTGTATGTCTTAAAGAAAATGAAAATCTATAAAAAACAAAAGAGTTGGTAACTCATACAAGTCTTTCTGTCTCATTTCAGAAGCCAGAAGAACGGCCCACGTTTCAGGATCTTGTAATGGTCATACAGGATTTGCTTGACAATCTGCACTAGATCAGATCTAGTGACAGAAAGAGCCTGATCATGCAGGTAGATCTGCAAGCAAGGATGACGTTGTCATAAACTGCAGCTACATTTAATATGAGTTAACATAGATTATTTATGATTTTATGTATGTTTCAATATGAATGCTTTTTTTATCATGCTTCTAATTTTTGCACTCTCAAGTTTGAACGGTTTACTGTGTAAAATTTCCTCAGCTTTCGAAGTCAGTTATTAGGTCTGGATTTTATTACATGATTGTTCCTACAAATTCAAAATAAAATTTATTTTTGCTTGCTTCGCACTGCAAGAGATGAATAGGGAGTAGCTAACCCTTGCTTACACAGCTACAAGATGTGGTTTCCAGGAATTTGTTGTTGAGAAAGATTTACTAGTTTATGTTCATGTGTATAAGAAATGACAACATAGCTTTTATTGGACAATAATTTTGTAAACTGATTACCCATTAATACATAGTGGCAGTCCTTATCGAAGCATTACATCACAGAAAATTAAGAACAAGTGATCTTTTGTATGATTTGTATTGGGCTTAGTCTCTCCATGTAGTTTCTCCTCCATTTGGTCAAATATTATGAGTAAATAATCCACCTCATTTATGCTGATTACACATGCTACTGCATTTTACATCCACCTTCTCAGTATAGACATAGTTTGCTGGGAGGAAGGAGGGAGATTGATGCATTAAAACATTTAAATGGACGTCGAGTCCAAAATAGATCTAATAAATAAATATATATATATTAAATAGATTACAGCTGAGGAAATTACCCTACTAATGCTTGCAATAAATGTGGATTGTTTAACATGTTTAAAAAAAATTAATTAATGCAGTGCCCTTTTCCACTCTCAAGGATTCTGCTGTTTCCATTGTAACTGTCATCATCATGGTAAAAGAATCTGTAGGGCCAACTACAGCCACACAGAAAAGCATGGTAACATGTTCTTCTGTGTGGAGGTAGTTGGCTCTAATGATTCTCGTTCAGCAAGAGAGTGGCTCTATAATCTGATAAAGTTTCTGCCATGTCCGGAATGGTAATTTACCAGGTTTATGTCCTTTTGTTTCAAAGGATTTTAAGAAGTTTTACCACTAACTTGCTGACTTCTGTTTAGACTATTCTGTTTAACAATTTTTTGTAGGAATGAATAATTGTCACAAGTTATTGTTGAAGTTTAAATAATGCAATAAACACAAATAAATTTACTTGTAGTACATTGATTATTACATACATATGATTTTACAAGCCTACTGTTATTACAGTTGAAACTATTGCTAAGCATTTTCTAGTTGTGTGCATGCCGATTAATTATAAGTTTGTTACGAGTGAGTGTATATTTCAAGGATTTCAATAATACACAATTATTTTAATTATTTTAAAAATAGTACATAGGAAATGAGAACCTAACAGAATAAAATAAACCAGGGAATATTTCAATTATTTCAATTGTTCTATCGGGTAGAGGTTAGGTCAGGTTGTTGTGTGCAGGCCAGTCAAATTCTTTCATACCAAACACGCTCATCCATATCTTTATGGACCTAGCTTTGTGCATGTGTGCTGGGAGTTTGCAGGCTGTGATATATACTGGAATTTGGAACTCATTGCTGATTCTGGGATCAACATGGCAGTGTGTTACAGATGTGTTTAGAAAAGCAGTCAGAGGAAAATTATAAAAAATATATATATTTATATTTAATAAAGGTGCAACACAAAATCTACAGAGAGAATTTTGAAAAGGAATTATGACATTGTGAACTTTCACATATTGTATATATTACTACAATAAGTTATGTTTGTAAATGTATATAACCCAATTTGGCACATTATCCTTTATACAGGTTCACTGTGGTCCTGGAACCAATCTCGGGAGACGAGGAGGCGGGGTACACCCCGGACATGATGCCAATCCCTTGCAGGGCACACACATACACACTCACGCGCTTCTTCACCCATTACAAGCAATTTAAGAATGCCAATTAGCCTAATCTGCATGTCTTTGGACCGTGGGAGGAAAACTCTCTATGCTCCCTATTCTCCCAGAAAACTCTATGCACGCAGACCCTAAGCTGGGAATCGAACCCAGGCCCTGGAGGTGCAGGACAAAAGTGCTAACCTATAAGCCACCGTGCCAGGCTCTAAATATTATACATGATCAAGCTACTGTATAAAGATATTCAACCTCATCTGATTATTATTCAAAATATAAAAAAGTAACCAGTCAGTCCAAAAATTTATTAACATCATCTCCTCCTTTGGTCTGTACTGTATATTTTACATTTTTAATTATTTCTAGTCTTTTTTTGCCGTAGTTTCCAACAATGTGTGTATATGTGTGAATATCTGTCACTGGTTGCTATCAGTGACGTTGGTTTTCGAGCAGGATCTGTGATAGATGTTGATAATAGGCCTCTGTCTATCTTGATTAGACAACAAACAATACAATAATTTGTCTACTTTCTCTCTTTCCCATGATTGTTTTTACTACAGTTTTCTCTTTCTTTCCCATGAATAATACTGGTTTAATGTTTTTTCTTCCTTTTCCACCTTCATCCCTATCATTCTGCTGCTCTTCTACTTTGTTTTCTGTTTCTCTCCTATTATCCAAAGATGTGCTCATGGAATACAATGGACGGTTTTTGCCTAATTTAGTGGGGATGGAGGTGGATGGCTGAGACACTATTATAGGCATTCTGATAGAATTTTAGCAAATAGATATTTAGAATGACATTCACTAATAAAGAGCAAAAAAAAAAAAAAAGCTTAACAATGAGTTTATGAGGTGTTCACATTACCCCTGGTAGTTCGGGCCCCAGAGAAATAGTCAGCCATTGCCTATGTTAATAATGTATTTTAAATTAAAAAGATGTAATACTGCAAGGGTCTGCAAACAGACAGATAATGAGTTAAATATGATCGCTAAAATACAGTAAACTTTAAAATACACTGTTCACAACCAGTGTGTCAGGACACACTTTGATACACTGATAGATAAGTGTTTTAACAACTATACAAATTTTTTTTTGTTAAAAATGCTTTTAAAAAAGATGAACAATTAAATTACAACATGAGACAATTACAATTAAAACACTGTATCCTGTTCATCCAAATATCCCAGCATTAGATATTAGACAGCATTTCATGTTGAACAAAAACTGCAATGTATACCTCCTGTAAGGTCCAAAATGCTGCCAGCTGCAACCAATTTCTGGAGAAAAAGTCTTTCACTGTGTATATTGTGCATGGCTTGCTTCAACATAGCAGACATAGGTTGCTTGTCATAATAATGTAGTGGTGTCTCCTTCTGGCTTAGGTTGTAGCCAAAGCCTGCTAGGCTGACTTCATCACACAAGTAGGTTGCCAGGTTAACAGCAGATACCCCTAAGGTAGGAATATTCTAGAAACAAAAAACAGGAAAAAAGGGATCTTTTTGGGACACCAAAATCCATTTCCAGAATAAGAAGCATCACAAGATATTTTCTGTCTGGGGTTGTGCCTCTGGGTATTGAACACTGAAGATGTCAGATTTTGCAGTTTTTGTTTTAAAATGTAAAGTTTAGATACTAACAAATACCTAGCCAACACCTTTGATCAGATTTTATGATCAGTAAATATTTGATTTCTTACAGCTTAATTGCTTATTCAAAATGAAACTTATTAATCATGCATGTGGTTAACGCTCAAAGCATTTTAGCATTTTTTGCACAATATAGAGTGACATGCAGCACAAAATAGGTACAGGAGTATATTGTCACTAAACGATGCAGAAAAATTAGCCCATGCTTTTATCACTAGGTTGAACTATTGTAACGCCTTACTGTCTGAACCAGAAGATGCAAGCACATCACCCCTATCTTATCCTCACTGCATTGGCTCCCTGTGAAATTTCGCACTGATTGTACAATACTATTTTTGACGTACAAAGCATTAAATGGTCTCGCACTGCAGTATCTGAGGGAACTGCTAGTGCCTTATGGTCTGCCACCCCTACTTCGATCAAAGGCTGCTTGTCAGTACCACATATTAAAGAAACTACAGCAGGGGGCAGAGGTTTTTCTAACAAAGCCCCAAAGTTATAGAATGGTCTTCCAATTAATGTAAGGGACTCAGACACAGTCTCAATGTTTAAGTCTAGGCTAAAAACCTATTTACTTAGCCAAGCTTTTTGTAAATAGATTTGCCTTAGGTAAGGGGGGAGATTATAATGCACTGGTATGTTGAGATGCTGTCTTCCCCACTCTCATTGATCACTCAGGTTTGTTGACGGTGACTGTCCCTTCTGGCTGTCCCTTTTGGTTAAGCTTTCATAGTTAGTCCTGCCAGAGTCCCTGCTTACACTCTGCACTAAATATACATTCACCTCATACATTGTGTAACTGTGACCATACCTAAATGTTATCTTTCAGTTCTCTTCTGCTCTCTCCTCTTCTCTCTCTCTCTTTCGAGTTATACATGTCGCTCCTGAGCTGTCAATAATCCAATGATCCAGCACCCCTCTGCCTTTTGGAGAGGGCCTGTTGTGCCTGACCAGCACATAATCCTGTCCTAAATCATAGCTGACTCAAGTACTATATGGTTGTTGACCTGTACTCCGCATTACAGCCCATTACACCTTTAGAGCATCTGATCCTCATTCACATTTTATTGTCCACAGCACATGTATGCCAGACTGCCTAGGACGTTCAGTTCAAATTGAAGCATGTTTAAAAAATCTCTAGTCTCTCTAACAAAAAGCAGTCCTGCAAGATACTGATGACCCAATCATCTACGGGTCCGATCAGACAACTAATCCATACCTTAGTATGGCACAGCTGATGGGACTGGCTTGGATGACGTGTTATTGCCTTGGCAACATTTAAGGTTTATTTAATTGTACATTTTTTACAGAAGGGCAAAATGCTATACACATATATTCAGCATGTTTTATGTCTGAGTGTTATGTTTGATTATTCCGCATAACTTTAAAGGTACTGTATTATCAGCATTTACAAACCCTTTTTATTAAACAAAGCTGTAAATGAGTGTGTAAGATAGGGGATGTGTGGTATCAATCAATAGCTTATTTTATTCGAAGAACAGTGAAGTACATGGAAAATTGGTCGCATGAACATTTAAAATTACTTTATAAAAGTTATTAAAAGTGTAATCGACTTGGCCTAATGTATGCACAAAAGGGGGAACCAAGTAAGGCGTGGCTAAGCCCCGCAACCTCATAAGATTGGACCAATCATCCGTGGGATGGACTGACACAAAGGGTCAAAACTCAGTGTCCGAACACGTTTATGTCTTCGTTCACATCGTCGTCATGACCATCTGAAGGAAGCAAGCTAGCTGCTCGGGCTTCCGCTCTTGCAGGCTCTACGCACGCCTTTGCTGACGTCATCCACTCTTCGAGAACTCTCAACGAGACTTCATGCCAGAACTGCAACGAAGAACCTCACAGAATAAGTTCCAGAGCACGCCATCGGTAACCAGGCAACCAAGCCTCATCAAAGGGCTTTCCCAAAAGACATCATTTCAACCACAGCGCACCAACCAATCAGCAATGCCGTGATTCCCTTCTCTGGAGGCGAACCATGAGAACGAAACGTAACGCAAGTATAAAAACAAAGCTGCATACCTTGTTGAAAAATGGTGCTTGCTTCATAACTAAAACCATAAGATTAAACCCAAAACTCTGCTTTTGTGGCTTTCTTTGGTCTAGTAAACAGTACTAGATGAACTTCATTAACTTTCACCCTCCAAACTGTTGGTATGTTTGTGTGCGTGTGCGTGCATGCGCTCAAGTAGTGTAGTTTCATGTACTGTGTCGTAGATTAGTCAAATCAATTCTTGTTTCTTTATAAAGAACTTTTGTCTTGGTCATGTACTGTAAAGTCTAAACATTTGCCCAGATCTTACGTTGCCTTCCTCGTAATTAGGTAAATACTAGATTTTGTATCATCATTGTCGGCAATAAACAGAATTGGTAAGATACACTAAATCATACTAAACGCTGGACGGGTAGTTGATAAAGTGTATGCTATAAATTTTAATTTAGTTTAACAAAATAAACTCGAATCATTAAAGATTCGATATACCTCTGACCCAGAGCTAAACCCTACATAATGGAGGTAAAGAATGCAGCAGTCATTCTTGGTCTACTTTATTGTAAACCCTACATATTAATGGTAGGGTTTTTGTTCACATTAAATCTCCTAACATTGTGTATAAAACCCTTACATATAATGGTGAACAATGCCACAGTCATTCATTGTCATTCTCATGTAAACCCTACAATTTTAACAGTTGATGACATGACATTTTCATGAAGGATTTCCTGATACTTGATTGAATCCATCTTTGCCTCTACATGCTGCAGGTTTCCAGTGCCAGAGGAAGCAAAGCAGCCCCAGAGCATCACTAAGCCTAGTATGCACATTTCTGCATATGCTTCATTCTTTCTCCTCCAAACATACCACTGATTCATAGTTTTGTTTCAAAACTTCTGTCTTTTTAGATGGTTTTATCATATTGGAGATGACTTTTATTGTGTTTTAGGGTTAGTAGCAGGGTATATCTTGGGGTGACCTTCAGTGTTCAGTATGCACCTTATAGCGCAGGAATAGCTTCAGATGGCAAAACCTTCAGAAAACTCTTTGACCCTAGGTACTTTAATTCTTTACCTCTGCCCCATGTTGCCTAATCATTCCACTTGGGTCCTTCTCATTCACATACATGTATTGTGTCTTCGAGTGGCTAACCTACATTCCACTGCTTTACCTCCACCTCTCTAGATTTTCCTCCACCTGTTCCCTGCTCTCGCTACAAAGCACAATGTCATATGCAAACAGCAATGTCCATGGAAACTCCTGTCTAATCTTATCCGTCATCCTGTCCATCACCAGAGAAAACAAGAAGGGGTTCAAAGCCGATCCTTGATGCATACCCACACCACCTTCCGTCACACCTACAGTACTCTTCCGTCACACCTACAGTACATCTCACCACTGTCTTACAGCTCTCATACATGTCCTCCACCATTCCATATATACTTGCCAATCCAGACTTCCTCATACATTCCTCCTCTCTACGCACCGTAATACGCTTTATCTAAATCTATAAAAACACAATACAACCCTATTACCTTCTCTGTACTTTTCCATCAGCTCTCTCAAAGAAAATACTGCATATGTTGTAATCTTTCTAGAGTTAAACCATATTGCTGCTCACAAATGCTCAACTTTGCCCTTTACCTAGTTTCCACTACTCTTCTCCTCCATCCATCTGGGATTCTCTCACTCCCCAAGATCTTACTACAATATTATTGCTAATAAATAGTAGTATTGTTAATACAGTATTATTAGTAATACAGTGGTGTTTTGCTAGGTTGAAATGAATCAGGCCCCTAGGTGCTCCACAATGTAACGGGGTATGAACAGACAGGGAGAGTGCCAAGCCTTACACATTTTTAATGTGTAAATACAAGGTATGTAGGAAATGGGCTAGTGCTTGCTTTTCTCCCTTAATCAGCATGATTCACTCCTTCTGCATCAGTACAGACCTCTGCAAGTGCTTAGTGGTGTGTACCAGGACACAGTTGTTGTCTGGTGCTTGATTTAGGCTCATCAACATCGTGGTTCAGAAGTTGCAGTGGTTAACAAAAGGCCACATGGACCAAAAATTCTACTCTTATTCAAGAAATACTAGGGAAATAATAGGGATTCAGGAGTCGAAAACATTGGGACTGCTGAGCAAGAAACGGTATACTGCCATCACAATCCCTGTTAGTAAGTTTCAACTACTGTTTTCCTTTGTTAAAGTTATTTCACCAATTGACACGTCAATTAAATAAGTTGAGACTGTTCCCTAATAAACAGGAAAATAATTTGTGAATAGTGCATTAAGGAATAAAAAATCCACTATACTGGCCTCTTTAGAATGTTGTTGGTTGCCTAACATTATAGATTGTGACAGGGCTGCAAATTAATGTGCCTTTATAAGAAGTATTTTGTAAATAATTATTTTTACATATTAATAATAACTAGACATATTTCCTATTATAGTATATATAATATTGTATTATACATCATAATATATCATATGAATCATACATCATATTTTTAAATGAACACTTGCAATACACCGGACCAAGTTAAAGGTACATTTACCTGATCCCAGCCCCATTGTCTAGGCTTAGGATTTGGGTATTTGAGCAGTTCCAAGGCTGTCTCCCTGATTATCTCAGGATTCAGTATACGGAACTTTGAAGGATCAACTGGAATGCTACCAGGTACCTTCTGCCAGAAAAACAGCTTGTCCCAAAGTGACTGAAACAACAATAAACAATGATTTCAAGGGTTTTCTCTTTACCCACATCTACAAACCATACATTTTAATATAGTATGAATATTATTTTGTACAACATTATGATATAGGAATGACAAAGCACTGGAAGTCTTCAGAGGTAAAGGCACAGCAATGAGCAACATATGCTTTTCCGGTTGAAAATAAAACAGATATGTATAATATATGCTTTGCACTTGCAAATTACTTTTTGCAATTACATTTTATACTACTTTATATTTGATAAAACCTTGGATTACAAGCATAATTTGTTTCAAAAGTGTGCTTGGATATCAAAACACGAATTTCCCCATATAAAATAATTTTTGGATTCGTTTCACAACCCAAAAATATTCATATGAAAATAATTAATACAAAATGTAAAGTAAAATAAAACTAATTACCCTGCACTTAACCTTTGAAAAGAGTCATGGCTCTGATTGAGAGGAAAGAGAGTAGGAGGAGGAGGACCCGCGTGCGCTCACACACACGCCAGTTTACTGTTAGAGACTCTCACTCACACGCACAAAAATACACACAAACACACACACACACACCAGCTTTTTACCCACAATACTACTCGTAAGACCTTGCTCGTTTACATAAAAATTTGTTTAAAAACACTCACAAACCAAGGTACTCGCATCACAATCCAAGGTTCCAGTGTATATGCTTCAGGTTTACTGATTTTCATGAACAAAAAAAAGTATTATCTTAGCCTCTTTTACCACAGAAATCACACTATAAGGACACTAAGAATACCCCCTAATAACATTGCACTTTCACTTGCATTGGTAATTCACTCAGAACCAACTAATTTAATCTGCCTCTGCTCAGAGTTTGCTGCCTTCTGCATTCATTAGTAATTCCCCACTGATGAGGGAACTCACTAACTGCTGAAAAAACAATGTGCCTTTAAGTCCTGAGATACTGAAAATAAAGGCATTGGTTCTGCGCATTCAAATACAAAACGCCCCCACTGCATTGCCCAGCCATTTGTCTAACACTAACCACACACCTCACCCTGCATGGCTCAGTTTCTATACATTTTCACACTGCAGTGTTAAAGTGAAATAACAGATATACAGAGGTGTGAAGAGGGGAATGTCTATTACCGCCGCGACAAAACGACAGCGGCCAAAGTAATTCGTGAAATGACTGCCAGGTGGCGCAAAGTGACATTTTCCGTCGTCTCGGTTTAAAAAAATAAAGTCATAAAGTCAAAAAAAGTCAAAACAATATGCTGTATCGAAGAAATACTACAGTAATGGTAATTTCCATATCTGTGTATTTTATACAACAAGCATGAAAAATGTGAATCAGAGCTATTGATATTTGCTGTACAATAATGATTAAAAAACATTGAAGTTGAACTTTAAAACAAGTACACTATACTGTAAACCCTAATGCTCAAAGTAATTAAACACATTGAGTACTGTTAACCTAAATAATTAAATGAGTAATAATTTTGAGTACGTAAGTAACAATAACTTCAGTAAAACTTCCATCTTCATAAGCTCTATAGAGCACTCATGGTGCAGTGGTAAGTGTTTCGCCAGCCATGCGGAAAGCCTGGGTTTGATTCCCGTGCTGGATGGTCTGCAACAATTTTTATTATTAGGTCAACAAACTCAAAAACTGATAGTTCTGTTTACTTAAAATTGGAAACATAATTAATTTAAAAATGTGATGCAACTTTTTTACCTCAAATATTTTGAGTTTTGCTAACTTAATCAGGCTTACAGTGTATCAGTCAAAAAAAGACTTTAAAAATGCTGTGTTGTTTCTGTAAACACATTGTTGGGTTGTTTATGCTGGGTCAAATGAGATGTAGTGAGTCATTTACAAATGAACACCTGGTTCATTTGGGTTATACCCACCAATTGGTTTATTCTTTATTATATATTTTCTCCAACTGGCAGCCTGCAAAATGTTCGAAATATTATTGTTATTGTGTTACAAGTTGTCACGGCGTGCGCCCAAATCAATATCGCTCCTCGCTCACTAGCTAGGTGGCCTCTCAGGCTAGTGCGGCAAAATCAATATCGCTCCTCGCTCACTAGGTAGGCGACCTATCCTTCTGCTGGTGTGCGAAGGAACAGGGCCGCGGAATTAGGCACAGTTGGTGAGCTATCGCAGCTAATGATCCCGGGCTTCTCCCCATGCTATAAAATACAGCGGGGAGTGTAGCTGGGGTCTTTTGCACTGTAAACCCGATTAGGTTGGCAAAACTCAAAATATTTGAGGTAATCAGTTACATCATAATTTTTAAGTAATGATGTTTCCAATTTTAAGTAAACAGAACTATGAATTTTTTAAATTGGTGAATTTGTTCAGATAACTTGGAAAGTGTCATTTCTACAAACTCATAAATACCAAAAAGTTCTGAATACTCAAAATTATTACCCATTCAGTTATTTAAGTTAACAGTACTCAGTGTGTTTAATTACTTTGAGCATTAGGGTTTACAATGTAGTGATGAAGATAATCATGTTTTAGGGTTACTGTGTGTGCTTTACAATGTCAGACAACATTCAAATGCAAATAATTTACCCCTCCCCAGGTGTGACTCAGCGGTTCTCACCTATACATTCAGAGAAACTAAAATGCACCCTTCCCCACTTTAAGACCGTCTTGGATCCAAGGCTCTTCTGAAGACCTGCAGTGCTTCAGGTCTCTTTTTAAATTTCATCTTCTGGATTCCAGATTTTAAAATTGACATTGTTACCGTTTTTAATCCCTGGAATGGAAGACAATGAGATTGAATTGTATTGTGTACTCTATACACAATTTTCTTTGGAATTTTTAAAAAATATAAAAATTTAATCCAAAAGGAAAATAAACAAAAAATAGACCATTTGTATTTTCATTTGTTGTGTATAGAGTGATTAAAAACAGTACAAGGCATGTTATGATGAGAAAACTTTCCATGTCTTCCACACTGACTGTATGATGTGCCTAACTTGTCAGCAGAGCCTCTGTTTCATTGAATAAGCCACAACTTTTCATGAATATGTAAGACCTATTGACAGCTTGAAGGTGACCCCCCCCCCAACACACACACATACCAAAACACACAGAAAGCAGACCCCTACATACATAAAATTTACAAATTTATTATTTACATAAAAGCAGACATTTCGCTTTTGTTTTTTTCGTTTCGGTTCATTTTCTGACGCGCTCAAGTTAGCGTACCCTGTTTACTTTCATTATTTTAAAAAATCATAAGGGTTTTTCGTCATTGTGAGTGCACTTCACTTCAAAAGTGGAGTCTTATAAAGGCTTCATACGCTGTTCTCTCGCGGAGATCAAGGGGCGGCATTCCCCTTTTAAAGTCTCTGAGGCGCGTCACATCGGCCTGCTCGCGTGCCACTCTCCTTAGTAAACTTAGTAAAATCCAGTTTCCCCCAACAGAACCCGAGATACATTCCTCGCTGCATTCTATAACGCGGAGAGAAGCTCAGGATCATTAGCGCCGATAGCTCACCAGTTGTGCCTAGTTAGGCGGCCCCGCTTCTTCGCACTCCTGCAGTGTGCGGTTAGGCCGCCTACCTAGTGAGCTTCGGAGTGAGTGAGGAGCGATATTGATTTGGGCGATATTGATTTATTAAAGAAAATTATTATGATCATAACAGCGTACTGCTGAGATGACACTTTCATTCTCATAATACCGCAAAAACACAAGCGGGGCTGAATGACGACATCTGCTTACGCAGTAGCACGTCCCGACAATGTTTTAATTTTATAGTTATTTAGTTTCATTTATTTCAGTATTATCTACTATAAATTTAAAGAACACAAAATTTAAGATGACCCAAAACCCAACACTGTAAACCCGATTAACTCCAAATATTTGAGGTAATCAGTTACATCAAATTTTTTAATTAATGATGTTTCCAATTTTAAGTAAACAGAACTATCAATTTTTGAGTTTGTTGAACTTGACCAAAAAAAAAATAAAAATAAAATAAAATGTTGCAAACCATCCAGCACAGGAATCGAACCAGGGTTTTCCTCGATGGCAGGCGAAACACTTACCGCTGCACCACGAGTGCTCTAGAAATTTTACTTTGGTGGAAATTTTACTTAAGTTATTGTTACTTACATACTCAATTATTACTCATTCATTTATTTAGGTTAACAGTACTCAATGTGTTTAATAACTTTGAGCATTAGGGTTTACAGTGTACACGCGTAGGCTTTCTAATTACACATGAAAGGCTCACTGTGTTAACATTTACTTTGCTTAAATTCGATACTAATAAAATTTAATTCAGGAGCTTCTTAGCCCAAATAACGGAATGCTCTTAAATAAGTGAGCTCAACTAAATATAGTGGCATGATTCCACTTATCACGAACAAGCAGCTGTATGTATGTATGTATGTATGTATGTATGTATGTATGTATGTATGTACAGACCAAAAGTTTGGACACACCTTCTCATTCAAAGAGTTTGCTTTATTGTGTTCTTTATTGCGTTTTTTAGCCCAAACAAGTCTCTTCTGCTTGTTGCCTGTCCAGTCTCCTCTTAACAGTTGTTCTAGAGATGTGTCTGCTGCTAGAACTTTGTGTGGCATTGACCTGGTCTTTGATCCGAGCTGCTGTTAACCTGCGATTTCTGAGGCTGGTGAGACTCGGATGAACTTATCCTCTCCGCAGCAGAGGTGATTCTTGGTCTTCCTTTCCTGGGGCGGTCCGCATGTGAGCCAGTTTCTTTGTAGTGCTTGATTGTTTTTATGACTGCACTTGGGGACACTTTCAAAGCTTTCCCAATTTTTCGGACTGACTGACCTTCATTTCTTAAAGTAATGATGGCCACTCGTTTTCTTTACTTAGCTGCTTTTTTCTTGCCATAATACAAATTCAAACTTTTTGAATGAGAAGGTGTGTCCAAACTTTTGGTCTGTACTGTATGTATGTATGTTTATCGGAGCAAATGGTTTTTCTCTCTCTTGTGCTGCAGAATTGTGGGTAATCGTTTCCCCTGCTCGGTCTTAGTGCGCGTCTCTCACTGGAATAATCGACATCCGTGCATGCGTGTACTGTTGACTTTAACATTGTGACCTCGTGTAAAACATATTTTATTTTGTGTGTGTGTACAGTGCATTATAACAAACGTGTGCGCGCGTGTAAAGCAAAAGCAAGTGTCAGAGAGGTTAAAGATCCATTTTCTCTCTCTTTCTGTCAGCCGCACTTTGTGTGTGTGCGCGAGCGTCATTGGACACCATTCCCCTTCACACACAACCCTCCTCCTCTCACCTCCACATACACACACTCCTTCTCCTCTCGCCTTCACACACACTTGCACACACACACTGCTCTACACAGAAAAACTGCTCTGTCGCGATTCTTTTCAAAGGTAAAGTGCAGGTTATTTTTTTTTTTTACTTTACAGCAGTGATTCTGTTACTGTCCTCACGAGTGTTATTAGAGAGATTTCTTGCTTATTTTCCTGATAAAACACTGTTTCCATTGTGTGCGCATGTGAAACTCAAATAAGAGAGGAGGAAGGGTTACTGTGTAAGATGAGAAGGGAGCTCATTCCTCCTCTCCTCTTAGCTTCACACACAGCGCCTGCGCGCACAAACGGAAACACTTATCTGTCTGGATTTATTTGTACTTTTTTTAACGGTAAAGTGCAGATTAATTTGTTTTATTTTCATTTTATAGATTGTATTAATTATTTTTATGTATTTAATTTTTGGGGCTATGGAATGAATAATTTGAGTTTTCATTATTTCTTATGGGAAAATTATGATTTGGTTTACGAGTGTTTTGGAACACGAGCCCACTTCCGGAACGAATTATGCTCGTAATCCAAGGTTCCACTGTATATGTTTCCTGTTGATTTTGACTTTAAATGATCAATTGATGAGAGGTAAAAGATTTAAAGGAAAAAATATGAAGAAATGACAATTTGTTTGGAATCATGATGTGGGTCTAGACAGTCTGTGCAAGCAGTGAGGTGTGGCCATTATTAACATGAATGACAATGTATGTAGAAAAATTTATTAAATTTTACATTCTAAGGATAAGGATAGAAATAGTAAAGCAAGATATACTACTCACTACTGATGTTCTTGAAATCATAGCATGAAGCCAGTTGAAATCAACAGATTTGTAAATAACAGCTACAAACTGAAGCTGAGGGTCCACATCTTCCCATATCTTTGGACTGCCTTCCGGATAACTCATCCTGATAGTAGTGCGGTTTCCCACATCTCTGCTGAAGTCCCTCACTGGGCCACTGTTCAACCTGCAAAAGAGTGAACATTACATCAAACTTTGTGTGATGTGATGGCATCCAATATCAGTCACCTTTCAAAAAACTGATTGTCATGCTATTCAAAGAGAGGGGGGAGGGGGGCAGCCATAATATAAAATAATATTCACAACACAAGTTTTGTGTTTTTACTGTGTGTTTGATGTTTTATGCCAGCATTGGCAAGAGGAGGCTTGCCATTTCCATACTTCAAAAATCACTGTATACCCATGTTGTCAAACTGACCAACTGGCTGACACAAATGATGATGCGGTTGGTCACAGCAAACAGTTGAGGTACTGTAAATGCTGATTAAGCAGTGCAATATGGAATACACTGGCAATATAGTATTAGTAACCCAAGTCGCTAAGAAGCAACTTTTAAAGCTGCATTCTTTTTGCTAATGAAGGCATCACAATGGTTAGTGGTTAGGACTGTCGGATTGCACCCCAGGGTTCGATTCCCATCACTGGGTCTGTGCATGTGGAATTTGCATGTTCTCTCAGTACTTGGTGGGTTTCCTTGAGGAAAACATACCAGTGTGTTCCTCCTTTAGTGATGAATTTGAAAATTGATGCAATTGATGCAATGGGATTCCTCGTACACAGAACTGCTTAGATTAAACTAGAAACTTTACTCCAATAGGGCTTTATATTTTTTAAAGTGCCCTTTAAATTATGAAACTTACACTTGAGCATGCATTTACCAACACTACTTGTATGCACCTGAACGTCTTTGCTGATTTTACTTACCTTAAGATTACATTGAACTGATTCAGAAGAGGCCCAAGCTCCAATCCTCTAAGTATGCCTCCATTGCCAATTACAACACAACGACGGCAATCAGGCACGTTAATATTCTTTGATAGGGAAATGGGTATGAGATCCAGAACTCCTTTTAGCTTCCGTTGCAGATTCCGAAATCCAAACGGTGGTGAATACTCAAATATTTTATTTGTCAAGTTGCTGTTTCTTTGTAAGAAGGGCTCAGCTACAGGCTTGGAATTAGAATACATCCTCTCAATCTTCTTTCTTGTAAAAGATGGTCTGCATTCTTGGGCTAACACACTTCTGACAAAAGAATGAACACGCTAAAAAGGAAACACACAAACAGTTGAAATCAGAAATTTATATAAACCCTATACAACCAAATACACTTCAAACTCAAATTTTCACATTTCCTTTGAATCCTAATGAATATTCCCTGTCCCTTGAGTCAAGTAGGTTCACAACTTTATTTTAAGAATGTGAAATGTCAAAATAATAGTACAGAGAAAGATTTACTTCAGCTTTTATTTCTTTCATCACATTCAAAGTTGTTCAGAAGTTTACATAAAGTTTGAACTTAGTAACTCTCACCCACTCATTCTCTAGATTCTACCCTCAACCCTTGATGTTAACCACTATGCCACCATGCTGCATAAATAACACTCCCTTTAAATTGTTTAACTCATGTGAAACATTTCAGGTTCATTTCAAGAACCTTCTTCTTAAGTATGGTGTTGAAATTTTAGCCCACTCCTCCTGATAGAACTGGTTTAATTCGTATGATATAGAGTCAGGTTTGTAGGCCCTCTTGCTCACACATGCTTCATCAGTTCTGCCTATAAATCTTCTTTTTTTTTCACAACTTTGCAAGTACACACCGACAAAATCGTTGGTACACTTGCGTTAAAAGTAAGAAAATCCCACAATACATATACACAATAATTGGAAAATTTAAATTATACATTGCTTTTGAATTGTGGTTTAAAAGAAGCATTTTAAAAATCCTTGCTAACATTTCTTAGAGAAAATGCCAAAAACACCCAAATCCACAGCATATCTGCCAAGAAAGTTGTATGGAGGCATAATACAAATCCATCCAGGGGCATTGCTAAAATTCCTAGGCCTCCTGTTACTCAAATTATTAATTTTTTCTTAAATGTCTGTCTTTATGAAATGCACTAATGTGCTATTCAAACTTCCCTTGCTTAGCTCACTACTACTGGCACTACCATATGGCTGCTGCTGAGCATGCTGTATTGGCAGTTTTCTTCATTCCATAATCATAATTTGCAAAAAAAAAAAAAAAAAAAAAAATAAGCAAAGAACATTTCATGCAATTATTTTCTGAACTGAGGCAACAATTTAAAAGTACATTAAAACACCACACCACTGTTCACTTTATAAGGAACACCCGTGGACCTACTCACCTATGAAGTTATCAAATCAGCCAAACATATTTTAATAACATGATGCTTTAATTCATGCAGTTACAAGTCAAGAACTAAAATATTCAGATCACAAACAACATAGCACAGTGCATGTTGTCTGTGAATAGCTAAAATGTGGTTGTGAATATGCCTTTTAGCGAATGTAAAATGTTCGAATGAACGCATTTTCACGTTGCAGAGTTTATATATATAAATGCAGTTTCTCTTCACATAATCTCCCAGAAATACAACAAACACAAATATATACTCGCTAAATAAAAGAAAAACATGAGGCGATGTGAGCCGCTTTATTTCAGTGATGCACTATAACACATTTTTGCTGTGTAGCTTGTGTAAAGAATTGCATTTCAATAAATGTTTCAGAAACCATGCTTTATTTTTTGTTTCTCTTGTAACAAACCTGCTACTATTATTTAAAACAGTAACTAGCCATTAACAGAAAAGTAGGTAAGGACCACCAGAGACAACATGTATGCATTCAAGTGTATGTACAGGGTGGGCCAATTATATGGATACACCTTAATAAAATGGGAATGGTTGGTGATATTAACGTCCTGTTTGTGGCACATTAGTATATGTGAGGGGGCAAACTTTTCAAGATGGGTGGTGACCATGGTGGCCATTTGGAAGTCAGCCATCTTGGATCCAACTTTTGTTTTTTCAATAGGAAGAGGGTCATGTGACACATCAAACTTCTTGGGAATTTCACAAGAAAAACAATGGTGTGCTTGGTCTTAACGTAACTTTATTCTTTCATGAGTTATTTACAAGTTTCTGACCACTTATAAAATGTGTTCAATGTGCTGCCCATTGTGATGGATTGTCAATGCAACCCTCTTCTCCCACTCTTCACACACTGTGCTGGAGAAATGCCAGCACAGGCTTCCAGTATCCGTATTTTCAGGTGCTGCACATCTCGTATCTTCACACCATAGACAATTGCCTTCAGATGACCCCAAGGATAAAAGGAGACTTGGTCGTGAGTGGAGGTGCATAGCGGGAAATATTCACCCTCTCTCCCTGGTATCGAGTAGGAACGCTGGCTGAAATTAATCTGCATACCGGTCTCTGTTAAAAAATCTAGCCCCAACACACAGGGAAACGCTAGATCACTGTCTCTCATTATAAAAAGACAAGCCTCAGACTTTATTCCCTGCAGGCATTTTGCCTATTGTAGCCTGTACCAGGCCGCTGGCCAATGAAAATGTCTGCCCTCTTGCTGATTGCCACTTTTCAGTTGGTTTCTTTATCTTGTAGCGCAGCCACATAATGGGGGGGGTTTATATAGGCACCTAAAGGGGGTAAAGAAAGAAACCGCCGGGCCGTATAAACCGACCCCAATATGGTTTATTGTGTTCCAAAGACTGTGTTTTGGTTTGGGGTTTAAGCTCTCCCGAGCATGCGCGATTGCGGCGTGAGGGAACCCGGATGTTGCGCCGCGTCACGTGACCCGGCATAAAAGGCAGAACCGGCAAACAGGTCGGGGTGGAGAGATGAAGAGTACGCAGCGCTGCTTTTGCGAGAGAGAGAGAGATTGATTGCTGAGCCATTTGGAGTATTTCCCCGAGTGGATTTACCATTTCTGGACCACATCAATACCCCTCTTTTTCCGTTTTCGAGCTCCCGGATTTAACATCTAATACCGGTGAGACCGAACCATCTCTCCCGCCACTCATCGACAAACACTCGCAATAACTACATGGACTTTGGACATTACATACATACTCACACACACACACACACACACACACACACACACACACACACACACACACACACACCATACATTTTGTATATTTTGTATATATTATATATTTTTGGTGCACCTCTGTGGTTTATTCTTTCACTTAATACATTTTGGGTTTATGTTTACAATCGTTGTGTTGCGTCATTTCTTGTTCCGCTCTGCCTACACCCTACCGGAAGTAGATTCAAAGACCCCATCTAGTGTAACTAAGTGTAAAAACAAGGCTGAACGTTACAATCTTCCTCCACAGCATCTCTGTTATGAAAGAGAAGGTACTCCTGGCTGTGCAGGGCACCTAATTTAAGGTGAGCTGTACCATCAGCAGAGAAGGGCTTGCCTGAGCAAAACTGAGGCAGGTGGGTTTTTTGCTCTCCTTCGTCTGTTTAGGTGTCTGAGTGGGGATCTGCCTTTGACGAAATGCTTTGGCGGCGTTAAAATCCCTCTCCACCAGCGTTCCGATTCGTACCAGCTCGCTTATGGTGTTGACTGTGCTCCGCAGCAATGCGGGGGGTTACAGTTCCTCAGCGTTGCTTGTACAATCTCTCTCTCAGTCAGAGAGCACGATACTGACAGGCGAAATCCCTTATGCTCTCGTCAGGATGCTGGATTCGCTCTCTCAGGCGTGTCTCAGCCTCGACTTCATGGTCCTCGGTGAGGAATGCCTTCAGCAGCGCAGATTTAAACGGCCTCCAGCTCCGGACGCTGTGTTTTTCTGCTGTCCACCAGTCCTTCGCGGTGTGAGTGAGTACAGAGGGGAGCGCATCTAATATCTCCCCATCAGAAAGTGGATGTAAGGTCAGGTATTCCTCGCATCTTTCCACAAAACTGATGGGATCTTCTCCCTCAGTACCACCGAACCTGGGGAAATCCAGCTTTACAGGGGGCTTTGAAGGCAGGAGTGTGTGAGCAGCTACAGGGGAAGGGAGGATGAGAACTGAACCCTGGCCGAGAGAAAGGAGTAGAGGAAGCAGCCGGTCATGGTCTTTAATTGTGAGTCCCATCGTTTCATACATTCCACCATGGAACGGCCCACGTCATTCAATTGAGCCTCACATTGTTTCCCATTCACAGGCCGGCCTCGCACACCACATTCACCCAAACTATGATATATGGAAAATAGAGTCCTTTCTCTCGCTCCTACACAAGTCCAAAAACAAAACAAAAAATAACCAGAGAGCGTCCTGCTCTGTGCCCGACGTTCTCCACGAGCAACGTCTCCTTTAAGGCAACACGATGGTCACCGCCGAATCGGTCCCACGTGCACACTGCACGCTGGTGTGTTTTCCCCGGAGGTCCAGCTGACACACTCCCCAACACTCAGGAAAACATACAGACACAAGAAAAACCACGAACAAAGAAAAAAACCCTCCTGCATAATCACAGCAGGAGGGATACCGTAAGTGCACAGTAACCCAAGGGCTAAGAAGCTAATGGCCTCTAAACCGCTAATGGTAATGCTGTTACCTAGTCCAGCCTCTCCTTCTTTTATTGAATTACCACAAACGGTTCCCACAGCGCCCCCGCAGGCCGGGAGCCCGTAAATAGGCAACTGCCTGTTACACTCTCAAAGGAAGCCCTGTTTTGTGTGAGAAATCAGAGTGCATAGGTGTGAACAGCTGAGGCATCAATAGAGTCCTGGTGAAACCTGGTTGTCACCCGAGCCAGATGTCAATAGGTCTTGCATATTCAGGAAAAGTCATGGTTTATTCAGTGAAACGGAGACTCTGCTGATAAAAGTTAGGCACATTAGTCACTTTACCCAAAATAAAAGGTCTTTCTGAGTGTTATAATATAGTTGTTTTGCTATGGGCACACAGCCAAGACTTTAATGAACTCTGTTCTGTGTTCAAAATAATTTGTGAGGTCACACAAGCTGTAGCTTCCTGTTGACGTAGCTTCCTGTTTTTCGTATTCTTCCCGCGAAAGTTCCTCGTCTGTTTGTAACAGTGTTTTAGATTATTATATTAGAAAAATATTAGATATTAATATTTATTTATTTTTTTTTTTATAATTATATATTTTTCCCGTTTTTACTAAATAAACTAGTTTTTACGCTTTAATACTACTGGACTTTATCAGTTTTTGCGCTTTTTGAGAGAACGCGCATATCATCTGACCAACAACAAGCGAATCCATCAGCAAATAATCACAACTCCGGCACAAAGGTACGTTATCATGTCCACCATTCAGCTCGCTCAGTGTGTGGAGTGCAGGATGTTTAGACATTCTTCCTCCGTCATTAGTGATAATTTTATTTGTGATAGGTGTGTGTTAGTGAGCACCCTGACAGAGAAGATATTAGCATTAGAGGAGCGCATCCAGACTCTAGAGAGGGTTAGAGAGCGTGAGAGTAGCGTTATTCCCGTAGCGGAAAGTCTGGGTGCCGCAGGCGGAGATAATCATCCCCCGACTCCGGCAGTAGAGCCCTCACAGCGGGGCGAGTGGGTGACGACTCGGCGGCATACTCGTTCAGCCAAAGCTAACGCTAAGGCTAGCCCACCGGAGCACACCTCTTCTACGCTTCACGTGTCCAACAGGTTCGCTCTCCTCAGTGATGCACCCGCTGAGAAACCTGAAAGAGCTCTGGTTATAGGAGACTCCATACTGAGACACGTGAAATTAGCCAGGCCTTTAGGGGCGCCAGCGGCAGTGGTCAGGTGTATCCC
>JAAGKR010001258.1:2282-24576 GCA_011419295.1 Clarias macrocephalus
ACACACACACACACACACACACACACACACACACACACACACACACACACACACACACACACACACACACACACACACATACGACAAAATATCCAAGCGCTCAGCATGAAATAAAATCATATGCATCCTTTACAGAGTACTTTTACTATAGATGGACAAATTCAACCACGTTCACTTCTTCAGCACAATTTGTCATGGAGAAAAGGAGAAAAATGACCTGTGATAAATAAGTCTAAATCAGTTAAATAAGACAATATCATGAACAAATTAGGACTTTTGCACTTCTACTGTGTCAGCAGTTTTGAAATGGCCAATTCAGACTTTTATGAACCATAAACATTTAAGAGCCTATTATGTTCAAGTATGTAAATTAAATGCCTACAACACTTAACTTTCCTTAAATTTGAAGTGACGTTGATGTACTATCCCGATCACAATGTAACAGTGTAAAAATGTGGAAAATTCTTTGTTACTGAACGTATGAACTATTTTGCATGATTTGCACCTTACTTGAGTGATACTGAAATTCAATATTGTGGAGTACTCTAGCTCATGTGAATGTACAAGAGAAAACACTTTTATTCTATATTTTTATTATATACTGTACATATAAACAAATTATTTACTATCTATATTGTATATAGAAATAGTATATATTTTTACAGAATACAAATGCTACAAGTGTATCTAAGTAAAAATTAAATGCCTTTCAAGTTCACCATCAAATATATGTATGTTAACTTTACATTTTAGTAAATTTTCTAGGTTTGATTATAAAATTAGTCTATATAATTAGATAGTTATTCAAGTTTTGTTAATAAGTCTGTTAAATGTCCATTTTGTTTCCATTGCTAACGCTTATTAGCATTCATTGCAAAACTGCCATTAAGCATTAGAGAAAAAGCGAGCCAAGTTCTCTGTCTCTCTTTTTTTTTTATGATAAATTTATGATAAAGTTCATGCATGTTTGGGCAAAATGTACTTCATTAGTCTTTTTTAGTAGATACTTATTTGTTACTCTTTTTGACACATTGCCCATACTAATATTAAAGTCTCAATGTATTGTTCTCTCTGTATTATAACCTCTGATAAAATGTTCTGTATATCATATCTCAGAAAATGTTGCTACATTACTACTTGTTCTTAATTTTCCCAGCATAAGGTCGTGCTTGAGCTTTTAAATGTGTGGCTGAACCTTGCTCAGTCAATACAGCACTAAAACAGAAACTTATAGAAACCTATACAGTCCATGCATATAAGCAAATCATCATATACAAGTATAAACATAAATATAAAAAGCAATGAAATAGAAATATCAATGAAAAATGAAAAAAAGAGAAAGAAATTACAGAAATTCAGAAGCAAGCAATTTCATGCAACAACAAAGTGGTAAAAAAAAAAGAAAAAAAAAAGCACTGACTCACAGTGACTGCGTAATATATTAAAGAAATGATCCATATCATGCTTTTCAGGGGCTCTTACCTCCTCCTGGTCTCCTACACCCTAGTCGTGTTGTACTCTGATTCATGTTTGCTTAGAGACCCAATGAGGCAGAACCTGCAATATCACCGCTGTCATATTTAATATCTTAATTCTCTTTTACATAGGGAGAAGCAATGTTATTTCTAAATTCCAGGACATCTCTTGTATATACAGGATAATATTACTTACTAAAATAATAATAATAATAATAATAATAATAATAATAATAATAATAATAATGTATAATTTAACAGTTGGTAAGTGGACTATACTCAAACTAGCAAGTATTAATCTAAAATGCAGTGCAATTACATATTTCAAACAGGTTCGAAACCTCTTTCAGTAAACAGACTTTTTCTATCAGCTTTTTTCATTGGATGTACCATGCTACGCAGACTATGAGAAATGTTTTGACTCTAGATGGTGCTGTGAAATGCACAGTGAGATACACTATACACCGATCAGTCATAACATTAAATCCACTGAAAGGTAAAGTGAATAACATTCATTATCCTGTATCAATGGCACCTGTCAAGGCATGGAATATATTATACAGCAAGTGAACAGTCAGTTCTTGAAGTCGATGTGTTGGGAGAAAGACAAATGTGCAAGCATATCCAAGTGGCTGGACTGGACAACTGGATTAGAGCATCTCAATACGGCAGGCTTGTGGGGTGTTCCCAATGTACAGTGGTTAGTAACTACCGAAAATTATCCAAGAAACGACAAGCAGTGAACCAACAACAGAGCCATGTGTTTTCAAGGCTCTTTGGTGGGGAGAAAAGGCTAGCCCATCTGGAGCTACTGGAGGGCAAACAGATGAAGAATTTAATGCTAGCTATAAAGAAATGGTTTTAGAACACACACTGCGGCACTGAGCCCTGTACAGTAGGCGCATGAGCATCAAAATCACGGACCAATGGAAAGAGGTGGCCTAGTTTGATGAATCACTTTTTCTTTTACATCATATGTATCACATACCTGGGGAAGAGATGAGACTAAAGTGTGATTCTCTGGACAATTTTCTTCTGGAAATCCAAAATCCTGATATACTTGTGGATGTTATTTTCATACGTACAACCTACAGTACATAAATATTCGTACAGACCAAATACACCTATTCATGGCAACGGTATTTTCCAATGGCCTCATTTAACAGGATAATGTACACAGCCACACTGTAAAACAGTTGACAGAAGAGGAAAAGGTGTTGACTTGGTCTCCAAATTCTCCAGATCCCATTCAGATTGACCACCTGTGTTTATGATTCTCATCCAATAAGGCAATATTTTGCAACTTACAGTACAGGACTTCTGAACTCTACAGGCTGCATCACACCTTCAGAGGTCTTGTCGAATCGATGGGTCATGGTTGTTTGGTAGCACAAGGTGGACTTGCACAATAATAAGCAAGTGTTTTTAATGTTATGGCTGATTGGCATTTATAACTTGTTTGTTTAAATTTTATGGTGGATGTGCAACTACAGCAATTTAAGAAATATTATTCATTATGTCAAGTTAACTACTATTTTCGAATAACAAAAAAATTAACAGCTTATCAAAATAAACAAATAAAAAGGAGTAGAAATTATACCAAAAAGTAGAAAAAAGGTTCACGAAAAAGTGAAAGTAATATGTGGGAAGCAAAGCCAAGGACAAAATGACAAATGGGAAGAACTAAGGCAAAAATGGTGGAAGCTTAAGAAAAAAACAGTCTAAGAAAAAGAAGGAAAAAAAGTAACTGATGTAAAAAGAGACTTTAAATGAAAGTCAAGGGAAGCAGTTAGGTCCCTTCAGCCTCCTCTACTTAAAAAGTGACATATGCTGGATAAAGTGGTCAGAAATCGATGGATACTGACCGCTGCACTGCTTTGTCGTGTCTTGCCAGTCGGTGACTGGTGGTCGGCACCTCCTCATCAAGCTCATCTTCCAAATCCGCTTCTTCTTGCGCGTAGCTGTGCTTCATGACCACGATGCTGCGCTGGTTATCATGATGATGATGATGATGATGATAATGGTGGTGGTGATGATGTGGATCCATCGCGGCCACAGTTTTGGCACGGCCACAGTGGTGCTCATGAACACAGCGCTTCTGGAACGTCGTCTCTGCATCGTCTGTGAGTTCGGCAATGTCACTGAGGTCGTAACGCCGAGGTGTTTCCTGGAACACTTCCTGAAAGTCGTCGCTCTGCATCATGTACTTCTTCCTTGGCTGCTTGATCTGCACTGTGACAGATATGACGAGGAGGACGAGGACGATGCAGCACGTCACACCAATGATGCTACCATTAGTGTTGTTCAGGTTGTCCAGGATGTTGGCTTTTCTTTTCTCTAATGAGACACAATAAAAAAGTAAGCTTATATTATAATAATCATCCAGCTTAATTTGGTGAAAGTGGAGACCATGCCCAAATTTTGTACCGTTCATTTAACCATATACATACAGCTTTGTGCAAAAGTCTTAAGCTACCCCTCATTTCTTTATAACAATAAATAAATTTACTTAATTTTAATTGAAATTAAATAAATGGAAACAAATGATCCTGTGATAGGCTGCAAAGTATTAAAAGATAAAATTAAAAAAAAAATAGTTATTTATGTAACAAAATCAGCAGCAACCTCAAGCCTACTGTACATTAGAAAAAAATATACAACAAATCTCTTTTTCTTGCACAATAAATCAAATCTACAAAGAAAATACTGAGTTTTAAAATTGAAATGTATTATTTTATATTTCCCTTAGTCTAATACCTTATTGTCTCTATAGTAACAACTCAACTTCATAGGGACAAGACAGACACTGCAAATGTCCCGTTATTTATTGAAGAAAAATTTTATATTATTATTGATATAGTAAATATTTCTGTCTGTGTCAGTAATCCAAAGAAAAATAGCAAGAAGAGACCCATGAGGTAATGTGTATAACCTAAATACGTATATAACGTTATAAGATGTAACAGAATCTTGTAGCTATAAAGGAAAAAACAAGCACAATGTTCTTAGAACGTTAAAGCACAACATGACATGATATTTTTGAAAAATGAAAGATTGACATTGGGGTGGTAAAAAAAAAAACTTGGCATGGCATTGGGTTGCATCCCAGCACCCTGTCTGCTTGTGCAGTGTTTTGATATTTATTTGCTATAAGGAAAAAATTTTGGTCCTCCAAAAGATTCTATCTAGAACTCTTCAGAGAGCCATGTACAAACACCATAAATTAACACCTTGAGGAGCCCCTTATTAATAGTAGACATGGAATGAGCAATCAGCATCTTTGAGTCATGTCATTTCTCACTAGATGGGTGAAATTCAAAGCCAGACTTTTGACATTTATACCATATAATATGTACGCTAAGTTAAATGGATTAAAATATTACAGCTAATTTGTAAAGACACTATTGAATTAGGAGGCACACGCCGTAGCGTCTAGATGTCAAGCATAATCTAATTCATTTGCTGAAGCAACCATCTCTATTCTCTACGCACTCTCTGCCACAAGTTCCCCTTCCATCTCAGAACTTGTATAAATCAATGTTATTTTTATATGTGACCTGAATACAGTCATACACAGTTATAATGTGTAGCTGGAGGTGAGCATTTTCTCCATGACACATTTATAGCATGAGTGTGCTCCAGAGAAGCCATTTATAACTGCTACAATAAATGTGTAAGATGTGGTCGCAGGTTGGGGAGAGCGAGGAAGGACACAAATTCTCATGCTTGACATGTTTATTAGGTCTGTTTTGATAACAAAAGTTGCTACAACAAGCAAGGGTCGAAACTGAACTGTAGGAACGGCATCTAGATGCAGCTCTAGCTGGACAAAGCGTCGACCTTGGTGAAAGTGGCCTGTGTGTGCCAAATTGTACCTTAAGTATCAATCTCAAATTTGTTGTCAGCTCTATGTAGATGCACTTTTTAAAATGTTATATTAAAAATTATTTTATTGAGCAAAATGCACTGGTGCAAAATGCCAACTGAACACACAACATTATATATATATTTTTGTTTATAATACAAAATATATCATGGACATTTTATTACCAAAGAAAATGCTCCATCTTTGAAGAAAAAAAATTAAGGTACATTCTCATTTTTGTATAATCTTATCATAGTTTAAAGCTCTCAATATGCAGTATATATATTTTGTTTACCTGTTGCAGTGACAACAATGTGACCAGCAGATGTCAGCAGCATCCAGTATTTTGAGCATTCTCTAAGAGATTCGAGCACAGCCTTATATCTTTAACCAATTAATCACTGCTTAGCAACTGTTGCTACCCAATAACACCCCTGTCATATTTTCAGCTCTTTAGTAGGTGCGCCGGTGTTTCTCTAGATTACATTACAAAAATTAAATTTTTGATTGATGTATGTGGTTTTGTTTACTGACAACTGAACAAAGATACATATTTCCAACCATCCATTATTTATACAAATTATCTCAGGGATCTTTGGGCATAAAAAGTGCTACACCGATGATGGTGTACCACTGCATCACAGAACATAAGCACGCACACTCAGACTCAATTTCAATTTCAATTTATGAAATGCCAATCAAACTATTTGATTATCTTTGGATTGTTACAGCAAATTGGAATACCAAAAAGCATGGAGAGAAAATGCAAACTCCATGAACACAGGCCAAAGGAGAGATTTTAAACCACCAGCCCGGGAGGCGACAGTGTTCTGGGCTTCACTGTTTCAGAAGTTCGATTCAGCAAGAAAAATGGGACGTTACCAACTCAGAGCTGTAAAATGTCATGAAAAGGACTTTGTATTGAATGTAAAGCATAAATGGCAGATTAAATAAGATTGGAGTGATGTCCCAACTAAAGAATTAAGTGTTTTTTAGTTTTTCCAAATTTCTTTTCTTGGTTAGGACGTACAGTAGGCTAGTGCATAGTGAATTAGCTCCTTAAAGAAGCAGCAGGGTAGTTGGTATGAGATGATAGTAGTTGATCAACCGATTTCCTGTGCATTTTTATCAACTGTTTATGAAAAATAGCATTAAATATAAAACACATGTTTAAAAGAAAAAAAAAATCCCTGCACCCAGGCAACTGCTATGTACCAGAAACAAACATCACATGTGAGGAACATACATGTGTATAACTGTGCATGTTCACAGCACGGAGGTGTAAAATGCCGCATAATGCATCTCAAGGTGACCTGTTATGATAATGCAGGAAGAAAAGGGATGCTCCTGGGGGTGTGCGTACTTTGGTTTTATGATACAAGTAAACCATCAATGAAGGAAAATCTTTATGATATGATATAGCATATCATATCATATCATATATCATATCATATCATATCATATCATATCATATCATATCATATCATATCATATCATATCATATGCTAAATCTATCACAAGGGTTATGAGTACAGGCGTACAAGATCTTATATTGGTGGGATTAAACTTGTAGTTTCAATATTTTTCTATAGTTTCTATATTTTTCCACATTTGTACAGAAAATTTTTTTTTTTCTGTATTTGTACAGCTAGGTTTTTCTTATTTTTATTGTGTATTTGTACAGCTAGGTTTTTCCTATATTTTCTTGAATTTTACATTTTGTTTTATCTTCTATAGATATATTTTTCCTTAACTAAAGTTATTTTCTTTATTAGTTATATTTTATTTCTTATTTTGTTCTATTTTTATTTCCTATTAATAATCTTTCTTTAAGGTCACAGCCGATCGTTTAAACATTGACAGATAAAATTCTCATTTAATTTGATTCAGCATTTAAATATTTATTAATATTCTCATGATATATCTAAGTCTTATAAAGTAGAAACATGAAGAAACTGAATAAAACCTTTAACAAAATTATTCTAATTTCCTTCAGATGTTACAACTAAAATTACATTGTAATCGCTCTTAGCATAAATTAATCAATGAAACTTAAGGGCTTATTTACATAAGAAGGCGAAATGAACATAAACATTTGAAATGCAGAACAGTTAATGAATTCTGTGTACCACAAAATGTAACTGTAAAATGTTTTTATAAACATGGTGATCACAATCCCCCCCAAAAATGCACCATTAGTTTGGCAACAAGAAACTTTCTAAAACCTCATTAGCTTTCAAGAGATCGATGGCTAACGTCAGTACGATAGCTATCAGACCCTGGAAGTCTGGCTTGCGAGATTAGAGCTGAATAGGAAGTGCGACCATATATGGAAAGTAAGGAACAAGGTACAAGTGCAGCCAATCAACAGAAAGAAGTGGGGTGTATGGGAGCAAACACACAGCTGGTATTTTAGTGTGATATGGATATAAATGCACATATTCCTATATTTTTCTTATTTAAACAGCGTAGTACTTACTTGAAAGAGTTAGTGTACATTTTGCTTTCCAGTATATGTAAGATATCCGCTCATCTGTCATTCTCTTGTTCTTTTAGTTCTACTAGGCAAGGTCATGTTTTTCCTTTCGCCTCGAGTCTTTGTGTATTTGTACTCTATGTGTTTCAATAGTGGAAATATATACAGTTGATGAGCGGTGGCACGGAAAGACCAGGGGGTCTTATTTATCCATAATGTATATACAGTATCGTTTTATGTGTTAAACATACATATTGACATTCCAATGTGTGAATAGGATTTTTTTTTCTCCTTTTTTCTAATTATTTCCATGTGTGAGTATGTATGGAAAAGTGTAATCGCAGGTAAACTGATAGTAAGGGGCTCTCATTACACCTCCTGCCAATCATGTCAGTATAATCATCAGTAATTACTGACTTCAGTGCAGGCAGGTGATGCATGGCATGTAAAATAAAAGGCACATCTTAAGATTCAGATGATGCAGATAATGAGCCTCTTTGCCGAGAGTGATGAGTGGCTTATCAGTCAGTTTTGTTCACCCAGTGCAATTCTATTTGATTCTAAGTCGGAAAATTCATCCACTTTTGGAGAGGCTGATGATACCCGGCAGGAGCCTCCCTGTACACACTTAAATCCTTCATAGCCATGGGCACATTTGAATGAGAAACTGGAGACAGGTCTGGCATTTCCAAAGCAACTATAAGCCTAATTATGACTTGAGTCTCAAATGCATTCATATAGCCTCATGGCACTCATGCATTACATTTTCAAACATTTCTTTACCATTTGTAATGTTTTGACTTTTTAAATTGATTGATTGATTTTTTTATGTAAACATGTTTCTTGAGGACAAGTAGTCTGATTTAGGATGTGTAAGCTAGGCATATACTGTACATGCATAATAATTGCTAATATACAGATGATCTTACCCACAAAATAAGATGTTCAGATATGCGTACTTACTGTATGACAACCAATAACAGGAAAACAATGGCTATATTACTGTAAGTTGCCCATGTGTACATGTCAGGTTGCAAAGTGCTTCTAGTTACAGTACGTGGTTTACTGAATGTTCAGGATATCCACACAACTTAGAATTGTACATTCGAGAATTTTTACATCATAACATTCATTTCATCTTTGATGCTAACATTATATCATCTTTAACAATGCTTTGTCTTCTTAGTAATTGCTTCTAAGTTGTCCTGAATAGCCTCTCAACCATACATGTTTCTTTTTTCGATCTTTCATTACTGCTAGTTCATGTGTGTGCAAGCTTCTGCCAACATGCTGACAAATTCATGACACATCTCACCACTTTGTCCATGGCTAATGTGAGCAACAAAGCTAACTAGCTTCTAACACAAGGCTGAATCCCGAATCTTTCTCTAACCCCTGATCAAGGGCACTGCTTGGTTTGTGGAACAAGGGATTCTACGCTTTAGGTAGCACATCAGTATTGGGGATTCAATCCCAGAACAGTTAGGTTGTAATTAATTCATTTAATGTACTTAATTAATTATTTTTTATTTTTTAGTTGAGGCACATTCTCCTCAACTTTTTGGCTACACAGTACCAGCCAAACTACTTTCACCCCTGGGTGTAGGCTCAGCAACACTGTGGCAATAAAATGAAGTCAGCTGACTACCAGTATGTACTGAATGATGAGGTTAACTCATCAAGTTTTTCTCTTCTTTAAAGGCTCAAGTAAATTCCACGACTCAAACTCTGAGAGTGGCTCTGAGAGCATTTTGACACAATAATTGGCCACCACATTACATGCGCTGTAATTAAAGTTAAAGGTGATTGAATTATGTTTTAGCATGTGTGCCTCTTTTCCGACAGTATAACCACTAAATCGCACAACATTGGGACATGTTCGTTAAAATTTATAGTAATGTTGTTGTAAATGTTTGTGTGAGCCAAGCAGAACGCTTTTCTTTTTTTTTTTTTTGGCCACTGGTAAATGTTGAGTTTGATTCATCTTGATTCATTCAGGCTTGTGTTGGCTTACTTGCTTTATTTTTTTCTATTCTTTTATTAATATCTATAATAGTAATTGACTAGATTTTACCAGGTTTTATTGATGGTGTTCCTAGTGCCTGGCCTTTTATAACTTATTTACAGAATGAAGCTACAACTTACCTTTGCAGTGATTTTCATCCCATGGATACACACAGTTTTGGATCCCATTACACACTAGTGAGTTGTTGATGCACATGTTACTGTGGCAGAAGAACATGTCAGCCTCGCAGGGAGCTAGAAAAAAGAGAAATAGTTTTTATTTTATTTTTATTTTTTTTATATCAAGCACTGATGCGTGATCTGTTTAGTTATTATAGCAAATTAAAATTGAAGCAGTGAGACGTACAAATGTCACTCTTTTATTCATATTCATCAGGTTAAAAGGATTTTCTGTCTAGACATGATGCATAGTTTTTCTAATGAGGTTAATTCCTTTGAATGTCTACGAGCACCTATTTTATTATTTTTTTTTGTAAATTGAACAAACAAGTCACATTTGTTTTGATCCGGACCCACTTTTATTCATTTTGGGAGTCATTAAATCGGCTCAGGAGTCTGAGTCAAGGGTATAATCTAAAAGTGTGTTGTGTTTTATTTTAGGCAAATCACTCACATTTACAATGATTACTTTTGGATTGTATAAATTGTGTACTATGGCCTATGTTTTATATAAAATGTAACTGTCAAATACACGGCCTGACCAAAAAAAAAAAAAAAAAAAAAAAAAAAAGTCACTGTTTTATAACAGTCAAATTATTGGCCTGTATTACGCAAAGAAAACAAATGAGTTTAAAGTGACTGGTATTTCAAATGGCTGGTTTAGAACAGTGTTTAGAACACATCATTACCCTGAAAGGGTCAATCTTAATGAAGACATATGATGGAATAGAGCCAGGAATGTAGACGTTACATCATTAAAATGACAGTAGAAATCCCAGATGTGTTTAATAGTGAGAGGAAGAGCATTTCCACTTGCACAGAGTGACAAGAACGTACAGGATTGGGACTAAACTGCTAAACTCACTTGTTAATGTAAAAGCTAGTTTTTTTTTTTTCACACATAAATTTTTAGTATGTACTTATTGGTACAGTATATACCACCAGAAGCCTCAAATTACCGAGATGGTGCGGGGTCCGCATTTGATTGATGTTGCACATTTATTTATTCATTTACGACTATACATACTTGCACTGGCCACTTTAGGTACACCTTGCTAGTACTGCATTGGACTATGGTTCATGGCATAGATTCACTGGGAAAATCCTTAGAGATTTTGGCCCATATTGATTGTATATCATCACGTAGTTGCTGCAGATCCATGATGTGAATCTCCCATTTCACCAGATGCCAAAGGTGCTCTACTGATTTGAGATCTTTTGAGATGATTTTAGCATGGTGACATAGAACATTATTCTCCTGGATATAGCCTTCAGAAAATGGGTACACCGTGGTCATACTAAAAGGAGAGACAACAATACTTAAGTATTAAGGTGCCCAAAGTGTGCCAAGAAAATAACTCCCACACCATTATACACCACCACTACCACCATGAACTATTGGTACAAGGAAGAATGGATCCATGCTTTAATATTGTTTATGCCAATTTCTGACCCTACCATCCGGATGTTGCAGCGGAAGTTGAGACTCATTAGACCAGACAACATTTTTTCCAATCTGGTATTGTTCAATTTTGGTGATCACATGTAAATTGTAGCCTCAGTTCCCTGTTCTTATGTCCAAGAGTGGCACCAGGTGTGGTCTTCTGCTGATGTAACCCATCAGCTTTAAGAGCATTTAGCCTAGGAACGTTTAGATGTACTCTTCAGGATACCTCAGTTGTAACAAGATGTTATTTGTGTTATTTGTGATTATGCATTAAAATCTCAGTACATGCCTATCTGGCATCAACAACCATGGCACAATCAAAGTCAAAGACATGTATCTAAAGAAGTGGCTGGTGTCTGTGATGAATTATTTTTACTCTTAAATGTGTGTGTGTGTGTGTGTGTGTGTGTGTGTGTGTGTGTGTGTGTGTGTGTGTGTGTGTGTGTGTGTGTGTGTAATTAATCTTATGCATCATCTACGATGCATACCTGGCTTACACCCAGTGTTCCAAGGACAGGTTTAAGATACTGCCACGCTGACCCAGAAAGTGAGTGAGTGAAACCCCAGAACAGCATAAAGCATTTTCACCAGATTTTGTGTGTGTGTGTGTGTGTGTGTGTGTGTGTGTGTGTGTGTGTGTGTGTGTGTGTGTGTGTGTGTGTGTGTGTGTGTGTTAAAACATCTAGCCCTAAATCACTGACCATGCTCACAGTGTTATTTACTACATTTTTAGTGGTACTGTTCAAATTTAATAATAATAATAAAAAAGCCCCTCAGGATAATTTCCACTTTAAATCTGACCTTAGATACAGATGCAAACATTCAAAGTAGTAAACAGACACAGCTTATGGCATTGTGTTAAACCTGTAAAGGGTTTATTATTCTTTTCTGCACCAATTCCTCCAGTGTGCCTGGGGCCAACCTCACCTGAGTTCAAGCTCTTATCTCTGCACCTCATTAACTGATTGGAGACCCACCGAACATCTCTTCAACAGTTAACATAGTGGAGCTGATTTATATATTGATTTTCAACCATATAAACAAAGCTGTATGCTCAAAACCTTTGGCAGTTCAATTAAGTAGAACCATAACCAGAGCTACCGAAAGCAACGTCCATCATAACATCAGCTTAAACTAAAAATTTTAAATGATTTTCAAAAAATTATTTATACTAGTCTTCTTCTTTTGGCTGTCCTTGTTAGGGGTCTCTACAGAGGACCATGTGTCTCCATAAAACTCTGGCTCCCACATCTTCTATTGTCACCCCAACCTCCTGCATGTCCTCCCTCACAACATCCATGAACCTCCTCTTGGGCTTTTCTCTTTTCCTCCTGCCTGGCAGCTCTATGTTTAACATTCTCCTTCCAATTTAACAGTAAAAAAAAAAAGAAAAATATTGATGACTGCACCTTTAAGGACTTATATTTACTTGCAGACTTTGAATAGTCCTACTGAATTTATTTTGCAAGCTCTAAGCCAGCCTAAGGTTTTGATCACTTTTCCTCTGTGCAATGTTTGACTGTGAACTGAACCTTACCTTCTGTTGTTTACCTGTGTGTTTTGGATATCCCCTTTGTTCCTGTTTGCCATACGGTGATTATTCACCTTGGCCTGTTCGACGCCTTTGTATTTGCATTGTGATTTGGGTTTGTCTGCCTACTTTGTAAAAAACAAACATCTATACAGGAACACTCTTTTCAATGTGTTCGAGATGCTTCGAACTTTGATGTGGATTAGATGATTATACTGTACTCGTGCTAAAGGGCTACTACTGTCTTTACTGAATGAACATCATCTGATTACATAAAGATAAGGTATAAACAAAACTACTGTATATATTATTCCATTCAGTTTTATTTATATAGCATTTAACAATGGTCATTGTCACTAGTGTTGGGGGACGTTACTTTTTAAAGTAATTAATTACATTACAAAATTACTGTCTTCAAAAAGTAATTAGTTACATTACTGCATTACTTTCTGATAAAAGTAACTAGTTCGAGTACTTTTCCATTGCAGAACATGAAAACTCCTTTGTGCTTCCTCATGCATGTTGTTTTAGTCAAGACCTTTATAATTATTCCACCATCATCACTCAGCGTTGTTTGGCAAATAATCTGTTAACTACTAATACCCCTATTTCCCCTACGCGGTTTCACGCGGTGGCCGTAAGTACGGTTCATCATGATTAACTGTGAGTTTTGGCGCTGTGATTAGGTTTCCATCTTTCCGCGCGTCGGTCCTCGCATAGTCAAATCGCATCGGGGAGACAGGGGTATAACAGCAGGAATAACAGAGTGAATGCGGGTTATCGGGGGCGTGGCTTGTAGGACGATTTCCTCTCACACACACTAATGGATTGGGAATGACTGCTGTCTGGCTCACGGATTAGATAAATTGTCTGAATAACGGATTACATTTTTGAAAAAAGTAACTAAGTAACTGAGTCCTTGAATGGCGGACCTAACGCGCTAGATTACTCATTACATCAAAAAAGTAATCCGAGTACTCTTTGTAACGCGTTACACCCAACACTGATTGTCACAAAGCATCTTTACAGAGTTTGAAAAGTGTGAGGAAATATGTTTAAATCATAATTATCTAATTGTTCCTGAAACAAACTTTCTAAGTGTTTCTAGATTTTGTTCAGCTTGGAGACGACACGGTCTCAGTCTGGTGGAACCTGAGCTAGCAGATGATCGGGATAGCCTGTTTGTCTGCTCCCTGGCCTGGCCTTTGGATTGTCACTTATTCACTTGACCTGTTCCGAGACTTTTGCTATACTGCAAGAAAAGATAGCAGCACATTCCTGAAAGGGATGGATACCGTCTTGCCCTAACAGGCCAGTTTTGCCCTCAGTGGTACTCCAATTGTCTCTAAAGCCCACACTTTACTGAATAAGGAAACATCACACTCCATAGCACTGTTTGTTTGTTTAAAGAAATAGCTTTTATGCGTTAAAATCTAACAGGCCTTTCTGCATTCATTACTTAATCTATCTGGGTTTTCAATCTGAACTTTTCCTCATGGATCTGCTTCAAGATCAAACTATTTTAAAGGGGGGATAAGGTGTAACTAATTACAATTACTTTGTTACGGTACTTAAGTACAGTTCTCATGTATCAGTACTTGACTTGAGTAGTTTTATTAGTGGATTTTTAATTTTTTTTTACTTTTACCCCACTACAAATATGTACTTTCTACTTCACTGTAATGTGAAGTATGCAGCAATTGATGACGTAATATCATCACCTGCTGACTGTTATACCGTAATTAACACACACACTTTCGATAAAGTACAGGATTTGCCCACCACTGCCTGTAACTGTCTGCTTTTGAATACCTCCAGAAACCAACCTGTAATATATTTGTTTTATTTTTCTGTGTATGTATTAAATCTTCACTGTAACTGAATATCACAGCCTTTTTGTGATTTTTGTTTTCTAAAATAAAAAAATGTAAATGAACATATTAAAGTTACAAAGCATTTTATATATTGGTATGGCATTAATAAAGACAGGACTTGATTTTTCATTTCTCAACATCCACAATGTATTTTGTAAATGCTTATCATCAATACATTTGTTATCACCTTGGTTTCCTACATTACCCGCCATGTCAGTGGGATTTAGATCTCTCTTCATCTTTACCTAAAGAGACAGATGCAGCAGTGCTTTATTACTGTAATCTATCCGGTGTCGCACCTCCACATCTATAAGAATCTGAGCCATGTTGCTCCTGGAACTTTACACGACTGCAGCATACAGCTCTAGTGTATTCTGCAATTCGGAGTTAAGTGTTTGCTGTCCACAATGATTTCTCAAAAACATTATATCTAACACTGATAGAAAACAGAGTGAGAATAGACACTGTATATACGTACTGTATATATACATGTGGAATAAATTAATATATACCCACTACCAGTCAAAGGTTTAATTATGTTAAAAACAGCATTAAGACAACCACTACTTAACCAGATCATAATATATTTAATGTTAAAGTGTGTGAAGAAGAGAATACAGAGTAGGATATATATTAACCATACTGTCTGGTGGAAAATCACCATTAGTCATGCTCCCTGAATGGTCTAGTCCTTTTGTGTCCTGTCATGCTGTACTGTATGTGAATCATCTCAGTGAGGCAGTCAGCTCATTACGACACCATTCATGAGGACAAAGATTCAGAATTAGCAAACCCTAATCGAACAGTTGTACTCTAATGAACGGTGTGTTAATGAGCTGCTAAGCTAAATCAGGTGCTTTAGAGCAGGAAACACCCATAATTGTGCAGACAGGAGATCTAGCACAGCAGGATATGAGGGTGGGGAATTACTGCATTGAACACGTGCACATTAGAGCACATATTGAGTTCTAAAAAAAAAAAAAAGGGCTATCTTAAAAGCATCCCAAGACTCCACGGCTGCAGTGAAGTATTGATGTTTTTTTCTCCCAAGGAGTCTAATCATGACAGAGTATATTTGGATGATTCATTGCTTTAAGTCTGACATGTTTTTAATCACCAAGTTCATCTCTTCACCAGGTGGTGCTGAAGCTCTCTGCTGCAAAGTAAGAGGAACTTATTTGCACTCTCACTCATTCACACATCTTTTTTGTTTTGTTAAATTGGATTAGATTTATTATTTTTTTCAGAAAGCATCTACTATCCTAAATCTACTGTAATAACAAACAAACAATTAAGTCATATTTGGGCGATGTGACAAAAATAGCATAAGGATCTCAAAGCAATTTCTCTGATGTAGCGTTGAAAAAAAATAATTATTCATATTCATTCCTATAATGTCCACGAACAGTACCTTATTTTCAATATTAAAACAAATGCCAATTAGCCTATCCTTCATGTATTTGGACTGTGGGAAATAACTGGAGTACCTGCAGGAAATCCACAAAGCAACATGCACTCAGACCCAAGGAGGGAATCTAACCCTTGACCCTGGATGTGCAAGGTCATATGATAACCATTATGAGACCATGATGCCACTTTGTTATTAGTTAAAGGGAATTTATGTTCACTATTTTGACTGCTGAAGTTCAACCACTCAATCACTCATCATCTATACCGCTTAATTCTGTATTCAGGGTCACAGGGGGCCTGGAGCCTATCCCAGCAGACTTAGGGCATAAGACTTGGGTGCCAGTCCATCACAGGGCACACACACATACACTACGGCAAATTTGGGAATGCCAATTAACCTAACCTACATGTCTTTGGACTGTGGGAGAAAACCCACGAAGCACAGTTGGAAATTGAACCCAGACCGACCCTGGAGGTGCAAGGCGACAGTGCTAACCGCTACACCACCGTGCCGCCTGAAGCGCAACCACTTTTGGGAAAATTTCAAGTTCACATTGTTAATAAAAATCGAGCAATTGCAAATCCCATTTTTTGGCTTGTTGCAACCTGTTGTACATATTTCATATTGTTGGAAAGTTTTCAACAGCAGTGTTCTGCTCGTGAAAGTTATGGCAAAGGACGTGCTTATAAAGCAGATGTTTTTTTTTTCTTTTATATATTTTAGAATGGCAAAATATAATGGAAAAATGTGAGAATTGAGATTGACTGTGTCAAACTTTTGCCAGAAAAAAATAAATAAAAAAATCAATCAATAAAAAAAATAATAATGAAAATAGGAGATTACAGAATGCAGTTGTGTGTAAATGAATCGGCATCTGAGAATCTGAGAATGCACTGTCTGTAGATTGAAAATTCTGGTAAGATCAAAGCCTCGAAACAATTTCCATTTATCCACTGATTTGTTAGGCACCACTTCCTGTGTAACCAGACTTTCATGTCTGAAGAATATGTCTAAAGAACACTTTTTCACAACATGAGGCATGAGGAACGTAGCAGGGGTGTTTTGCTGGAAAAGGAATAAAAAAAAATAGATGCCATTATGAAGAAGAAAGAATATCTAAAATACTAAAGCAACAGCTCAAGGCATCAGTCTAAATGTTAAAGCTTGGTTGTATATGGGTTTTTTAGCAGGACAATGATCCTAAGCATAATTTATTAGTATGTAAATGTTTTGTCTGAACTGACATAAATTCATTGGCTGAACTTGAGTTCATGTGGCTAGATCATGAGAATGTTCAGGACAAAGAAAATGAAATATGGGGAAGAGATGGGTATGGTGAATTAACAACCACAACCTTCAACAGGAAAAATGAATGAATGAATTGTTCAGCCACCATAAATTGAAATGGTTTCTTCCTTATTCCCATCAAGTTTGCATTTTAATCATAAAGCACCATTATTTATAACAACAGCAATCAATCAATAAATCAAAGATGGCATGTGTGTGTGTGATTATCTTACGCTCTTTAAATGTGGTGTAGAGGATGCGGAAGCGGCTGCGGCGACTGTGCTCATCGGCCCACATGCGCACAACACCCAGTGCTGTTCTCAGTGTCACGTCACTGGCCACCGTGCTGCAAAATTTACACTTCAGATCCTCAACGGAGCCGCTTCCATCATATACAGCCACAAAGTTGCGCTTACACTCGTTTGAATTCTGCATCTCATAGTCCAGGAACCGCAGGTAGATCTAGAGAGGGAGAGTGAGAGAGAGGGAGAGACAAAGAGAAAGAGAAAGAGAGAGAGATGATTGATTTAAACTTTAGCTAATGTGTTGTCCCTCTATATTCTGCTGCAATTAGAAATAGCCAGCCGCAGCTTGATTTGCATCAGGACATCAATAGCAGTATTTATTACTAACATTTATCAACAACGACCACTAAGATCTAAATTAGACTACTTCCAAATCCAATTTCAAATTGTCTCTCCATAATTTAATTCAATAACTGTAAATATTAAGTTCTTTGCTTTTATGCTTCTTAAATAGTTTAAAAACAAACTGATGTTAGACAAGGCCATAACATGATAACACCTACTCCTTCACACTTCTTTCTGCAGTTAGAGTTCACCAACCACAGTGAGCTCTTTATCTTTTAAATGAGAATTCCACTCTCGAGCATGACCAACTAATGGAGTATTTGAACTCCTGCGGAAAAGTGTGTACTGCACCAAGGGAGACAGTCATAGACAGGTCAATGATCCTGCTGGTGAAATCTCTAAACATTTAACTCTCATTCTGGTCCATTTTCATACTTATAAAATGAATGAAGCACATCAGCCTTAAAGAGCTAGTTTAGGAACTTGTGAATGTGGACTAGAACCTCTTCAGGTCTGACACTGTCAGACATTGTCACAATGCTGCTTTACAATAATTCTAATGTTTATGTTATGACAATTGCTGTGGGCTCACTCATGAACACACAGCCTTATGTAAAAGTTTAGGCACCCCTGGATAAATAACAGATTTTGGTGATTTTTTTTTATTTTTATTGAAAAGATGTTACACAGTGGAACACATGGAAAAATGCACAATATTTTCAGCAAACATTGATGCATAGTTATTTCTTATGCCATAATTTGAACAAAAATATAAACATTATTATGGCACAGTGCAAAAGTTTGGGCACCCTAAGAGTTCCAGAGTCTCAGATTCTTTTTACAAGATTTCAGATCTTAATCAGCTTGTTAGATCTGATGCATGGAAACAGCTGTCATTAGTAAATGCTAATTTCAAAGCTTTGACTCTTCAAACCTTGTGCACACACTTGCGGACACTCAACAACCATGGGTCCCTCTAAGCAGCTGTGTAAGACTCTGAAAATGAAAGTTATTGATGCCCACAACGCAGGAGAAGGCTACAAGAAGATAGCAAAGCGTTGTCAGCTTGCAGTTTCCACAGTGAGAAATGTAATTACTGTAAGAGACGGCAGTTCAGGAAAACTGTGGAGGTCAAGATGAGATCTGGAAAACCAAGAAAACTCTTGGAGAGAACTGCTCGTATGCTGGTCCGAAAGACAAATCAAAACCCCCATTTGACTGCAAAAAACCTGCAGGAAGATTTCGCAGACTCAGGAGTGGTGGCGCACCGTTCCAATGTGCAGTGATGCTTGCACAGACAAGACCTTCATGCAGAAGAAAACCTTACCTTTCATTCACTAAATTTTTTACCTCACATGCCGGTTTGACTTGGACGCTCCTTGTAATACCCTGTACATTATAACCGGTGGCTACATTCTCTATGGCTCGTTTAATAGACAGCAATTCCGTGCTGTCAATGTCATCATTTATATGCCTGTGAAACCTTTTTTTTTTACTTTTTAAGAAATGATTGGTGATTTCAAAGGAGAATAACATTCTCGACATTTTCTGCAGGATTTTTAGGTCTTCGGATATAGGTTCTATGTGTCATTGGTGGCTAAGTGGTAGGCTTCCGGTCTACCATGTGAAAGGCCCAGGCTAAAATCCCACATGGAATGGGCGAGTTACATCAGGAAGGGCATCCAGCATAAAACCTGTAAAACGTATGTGGATCAGATTTCTGCTTTGGCAGCACCTTGATGGCAGCAGCCGAAATAATAACAGCAGAACCAACAGGAGAGAGGTTCTAAGTGCTTTTGAGTGAGGAAATGTAATCTCATATGTTTGTGGCTCATAATTCTTCTCTTACTTCTGAATGGTTCTCGTACTTCTGGCCGTAAAAATCTAAGTTCCTAGATATCTTAAGGAACAGGTCAGTTTGTTACAGAATTATAAAATGTTTGGTTTAAAAAAAGTCACCATTTCAAATTATTAGCCGGCATCAAGCAAAGAAAACAACTAAGGCAATAATAAATTACCAGAACAAATGACAAACACGTATATGCCTGGTGAAACTGCCTTGAAGATTCACCGTATACCAACTCACACAGTAATCAACTGGTCTCATGTTGGTCTCATGATTTCATCGTCAAACCATAACACTTTAGAGTTGTGATGCTGAGACCTAGGCAACAGTAAGGGTTTTAAATGATGCTTTGCTGAGGAGAGGGATTAGTTAGCTGTAAAGAGCACTTGTTGACGTGTAAGAATATGGTCTGAGTGATGAACAAAAGGATTTTGCATCCAGAGCTTGAGCATGAATTGGAGTTGTCAGAGATTTAAAAGGAATTTGAAGTGCCATCAAATATGAATTTCATGAGGCAACATGGGGCGTAGTAAGCACTCTAGCATATGGTTGTACTGTGATATGATCTCTTTTTTTGCTTAGCAGGGTTCTTAGAGCTTGTCTAGGAAAATGGATTGCTTGATATGGGTGCTCATGGAAAGGCTGCTATCTCTACAGGCAAGTTTTGTACGCATATTCTTCCTAAATCCTTGATGAAAAGTATGGATGAGAGCGGGTTTGTTCCAGCTGCTTCTGGCAACCTATATGCTGCAGTGCGTTTGTGCTTTTTCATTTCTCTTACTTTTCCATCAGGTGGTTGGCTAAACACTCTGCAAAAGGTTTCAAACAGAACTTTTATGTAAGTGTGTGATATCACCCCTGCTTGACAAAGCAGCAGCGCTTGACTATTATGCTTTAGCTGTGTAGAGAAAATTGGTTGTATACTTTATCCTTATTGGACTTAAGGCTTAGTACTTATAGGTGAATTAGGAAATCCTGTTGGCTTAAAGGGAGGTCAATAATCAATCGATTGTACGTTTTGACACATAGTACACAGCTTTTGGACTGAAGGATTAAAAAGAATTTTTTGCATGGAATGAAGGGCAGAGATTGAAAACCAGTGTTAACTCATGTTAGAGGACACAATTTTTGTTTGTGAACAGCTAACATCTAATGCATTTGAAGGCTAAGTTTTAATTAAAACTACCAAAATTAGGTAAAAGACCTAGGCAAAAGGGAACAGGCAAAAAGTAGCAAATAGGCATAAACTATTCTAGGTCTTTTGGGTTTTGGGAAACATCACAAGGAAATGCTGCAGAGAGACTCTGCAAAGCCTGAGCTGTTGATAAGAAATTTGTCTAAAGAAATATATCACATTATGAGGCTGCTGGGGGCAGTAGTAGCTCAGTGTGTTACGGCTCTAAGGTCAGCTGTTCAAACCCCAACTCCACCAATTTGCTGCTGTTGAGCGAGACCTATACCATGTATGCTGAAGTGGTGCTTTATCATGACTGACCCTGTGCTCTGACCCTTGACTTCAAAACCAGCTTCAAAAATCACTTTGCAGTAATGTATAGATGACAAATAAAGGCTTCATTTGCAACTGTGCATAGTTTTCAGTTTGGTCTTAGTTTAGTTGAAGTTTGGTCGAGGTGTGACATAGGAGGCAGGTTTTGTGGTGAGTGCAGAAGCAGACATGGCAGCCAGAAGTGACAGTAAAAATGTCCATGACATGACATAGGGATGAAATGTTTTGAGAAGTGATCCTACCCCTTCTTTCACTCTGAGCGGAATACTGAGATTATATTCACTACAGTATGCAGTCATATAGAAAATAAAAGGGCAAACAGTACTAGTACAGTTAAAAGTGCTGGTTTGCGTTTTGATAAAATAAGTCACAGAGGTTCAGATATTGATAAAAAAAAAAACATTAACAGCTGAAAAGACAGATTACTGGCCATCATGGTCAGGCTGAACATTAATACCTTAAGACAAGGTGGGATCAAAATTAGATAATCAGACAGCTGGAGCAACACGCAAAGATTGTTTGTGCTATTTGAAGGACTGTGTTTTGGATGAGCAGATGTGGCGATCAGAAGTCAAGGATATGTTGCTGGTTTTTATGATATCCGTAATCTAGTTTATTTGATTGCTTGTTGCAAGAGCAGACAAAATAATTAACAACAGTGAAATTTAGCATATAGTTAATTTCTTTTGCACACGCTGATCATATTTGATGACTGCAGAACTGTGTGTGTGTGTGTGTGTGTGTGTGTGTGTGTGTGTGTGTGTGTGTGTGTGTGTGTGTGAGAGGGGGGGGGGGGGGGAG